>BHDV01070391.1:0-17516 GCA_005406045.1 Adoxophyes honmai | reverse complement strand
TGTATTTATCTGTTTCTCCGTTTATTTGAGGGTAGTCGAAATTAGGTACTTACGCCTCGCGCCTACAATGCACTTAGAGCGAAAACCGTGCACCAAGCAAAGTGTATACATTATTTTGGCATATTTCACAAACGAGATTGTATACATGTTATTGAAATTGATTTGTAGACATTATTTTGGAAATTATAACGTATAGATGAAAATGGGTGTAATAGTGTATAAAATATTGTGACCTTTAGTTATATACATAATTTTGACACATTATTGAGCACATTATTTTGGGGGATTTGTCTGATTACATCATTTTGAACGGTGTACTTGTACACTTAATTAAGATACCTTATGTGGATACATATTTTTGGAAATTAGGAAACGTTTACATATTATTGCACGCGACTGTACATGCGGCCAAGAAATTGGTCTACCCCCATTAGATCAATGTTCATTTGAACCTTACGAAACAAAGTCGATTCTCCATTGCCATAATATCGCAGTAACAATAACTCCGTCATCATAATGGTACTTACCTACGCCACATCATGAATTGTGTGAAGTCCTTAGTGATAATTTGATTTCACAGAAACTTTCGTCAAAAATAATAATTTGCTAACGCTTAAGACATGAAACCGGGATCTGTAATAGTTTTTGAGTGGTGCCACCGAGCATTAGCATTTTTCGGTATTTCAACAAGGGTCGCATACATTTGGCGGGCGCGAGCCGTTCTATGTAAATTTCAATGCCTTTGTGCCAATTTCCTTAAATGTCAGTCCAATATAAAAAATGTATAAAAACAAGACGCTGAATAGCGCGAGTGTATTCTTCGGAGACTGTTAATAACATTTGAAAGTCTATGATTGGAGGGTAATATTTTATCAAGTGTCAAAAAAGTGTTATTATTATTAATTAATTATCAATTAGAAAAAGTAACCGTTAGGTGCCGGGTTTAGAAATATACTTTTCGATTTTTTCTGTTGAGGTCGTGAACTAAGGATAAAAAGGTTCAAACATTAATTAAAAATTAAAAAAAACCCCGACGAGCCTCAACGCGATGGCTTTGCTGAACGTGTAACATTCTCATCACACCTAACAAATGACTTGATGGCCTTGAAGACCTGGACCGATTTCCACCAAACATAGCTAAGAACACTCTCGACGGATATAGCTTTTGAACAAAAAAAACCGCATTAAAATCGGATCATCCGTTTGAGAGCTACGATGCCACAGACAGAAACATACACATTTACACACACACACAGACACGTCAAACTTATAACACCCCGTCGTTTTTGCGTCGGGGGTTAAATATGTTTTAGGCGGCATATTAGCATCTTGTCACCTTGTACGTACCTAGGCTAAAATAGCCTAGAAGTGGTTGCGGAACGTGAAAAAGTTAGTTAGATCTGTAACATTTCCTATGCTCTGAATTCAGTGATACGGACGTGACCTATGTATGTGTATCATGATGTAACCTATATGCTTATTTCCTACAATATTCACCTGAGAATCAGAGACGTGTTATTCTAAACCCGACTCCATACACTAGTTACATTTAAAGCACTCAAATTGAAGGCAAGACAGACATACAACCTCCACTCGTGTTCGCTTCGATCTCCTAACACCTCGAGTGCTTCCACGTCGCTAGTCCAGCAGGCTATAAGCCACAGACTTATATCGAAGTAGATGACTCAAGTGTATGTACTTCGCGTGCCAAGAAGCTAAAAGGGAGAGCAATGGTCCTCCTTTGACGCGATTTCATTTTATTTAGTACCACTTAGATTAGGTTTAACTGCCTAGAGACAAGACAACTTGAATAAGGTCACCTTTGAATCAGTTTCATTCGGACTGTCAATTCCCATCACTAAAGAGCTCATGTGACGTTATAGTAGGTAGAGAAAAAGTGGCACGCTTGGTTTTCATACATACGCAGGAACTCGCGTTATCTATTTTGATATAAGTCTGTGCTCTAAGCGCTTACTGAAGGCTGTGTAGTGGGTTTGTGCACGGGTTCCCAAAGTGTAGGCTGTGGGGCCCTGGTGCGCCGTATAAAGTAAAAAAGGGCGTCGCCGTAAGTCGATACATACATACATCACGCGTGTATTCCCTAACGGGGTAGGCAGAGTATACGAAACGTTACACAATCGAATGACTATTTCACGGTCCGCAGCCACTTCTAGAATATTTTCAGGTATTATGTTAATAGGCACAATAGTGACAGGACGCTAGCCTGTCACTGAACGCATATCTAGACCAATTTATCCTTCGTCGCCTCTTACGACATCCACGGAAAAATGGATTGGTGCTATTCTAAGCCCGACACCACACGGTAACCGATTCTCTATCATTATTCCAAACTACAAAAGAAACCTGGTTTTCCGCATACATTTTCATTTTTGATCCTTTCAACCTAACCACTATCATTATGAGCCTATTTCTTTTTGCTGTGTCTTGTTCAAATAGTTGAATAGGGTAGGGCGCCATGTCAAAATTTTAATTTAGTGAGAACGCCGTGGGCTGAAAAAGATTGGGAAACCTTGGGTTAGTGTAACGGACCAGCGTTTGACATCTACATGCATTTCTATTATAAAGCAGTAGTTACTCCGTGTGGTGCCTGGTTAGAATAGCACCTCCCCCTTTCTTCCCCTGGGTGTCGTAAGAGTCGACTCTGGGAAAGGGTTAGTGTATTGTAGGCGATGGGCTAGCAACCTGTCACTGCAATATCACGTTTAACCACCTGGTTACCCTGAAATTGCCAAACGTGGCACTGAATTTTTGAATTCATGTGTTCTGCCTACCCCTGTTGGGAATACAGGCGTGAGGATGTGTGTGTGTGTGTGTGTGTATTGTGGATTTTGAGCTATTTGTTTGACCGTTTCAGGGTCGTAAATAGTAATTAGTTTTTAATAGAGATTACACAAACCCGCAAGCCCTAATTGCTTCGAAGAAATTATCGAAAGAAACTGGACACTAACATTTTTTTCTAAAACCTTAGGTTAAGTATATGTATTACCATGCAAATTTCCAACGAAAACTGGTTTCAACGACATCTAGTCAGTAGTTTGTTTTTAATACATTGTAAATCGTAATGTAAATGTTTCATTTACCTAGTAAATGGCGCGGAACCCTTCATCCGCGAGTCTGACTCACACTTGACCGCTTTTATTTTCAGGCCTTTTCAAGCAACTTTTAAAAATTTCCCTGTGTAAGAACAATCCTCATACTTCAAGGCGCATTTCAAAGAAGAAAGAGCAACAACATAATAAGTCGACTATAAGCGTAGACAGATTTTCATACAACAACAAAAAGTTAACACATTTTTTTTGTCAAAAATAGTTTTGTTAATAATGTAACCAATTAGCGAAATGAACACACAAACACAAATTCCAATAATTACACTTATAATACACAAATACTCGAGCAAACGCGAAGTGTCGTTTATCACCCAAATACACAAGCAATCGGCTAGCATCGTTCATCACCCACCAACCCCAGTGCGCTTCAGCTGCACCGCGCCCGTGCAGGCGTCTCGACGGTCGTCCGCGAGTCGCTTTAGATGCACTCTTCACCGTGCGCCGCTCGCCAAGTCGCCAGTCGCCCGCGAGACGCCGCCGGGGCCGCACGCGCCGTCGCGAGCTCGCAGTGCAGTGCTAGTGAACCTACGTGTGTTACTAACAACATGAGTGACTTACTAAGCTTCTAGAACTTTCTACAGGTCAATTGGAACTTCAACTAGGTAATTTGTTGATTTTCTTTGGGATCCAATGTTTAGTAAAGCTTGTTTTGGTGGCTGGGGCTTTCGTTTTTCTCCCGTTAGCAGTCGAAGTTTTGTTAATCGAAAAATCTTTTTAACGGTTGAGTTGCAAGATTTCTTAACTTTACTGCCAGTTTACGAAAGTTACAAACTTTTGTACTTTAAGATTGTGGCTGTAAATAAAAAATCGGCATCAGAGTATCGTTCTTTAGTTAACAAGATTCGACATCGCAAAGTTTGGTTTAAGTTCGCACCAAGTTCGTCCGCTTATGGTGGTCGTCAAAACTTAGTGTCCCGGGAAGTTTGTCCATTATCACACGGACGACAAGGTGAGCAGCATCAGTGGTTAATGGGCACTTTGCCGGATCACGACCTCGCGCTACGAGCTACGAACCCGTAGCCTCGTAGCACGTAGCTACGTAGCACCCGACGTCGTAGCACTTGAATTATTATTTTTTCATCACACTTGCTCGTCAATGGTGGTGTTACTAGCGCGTATCCTTCAGGACAAAGGCCTAAATTGTAACCGCGGGAGTTATCATTACATCCTATGGGAGGTAAAGTTTAGTTTTAAAAATTGCAAAAGTTAGTATAGGTACGTTAGTTCAGACTAAGGAGGTTACAAATGTGAAAATAAAAATTCTGCTATTAAAACTATAGGGCCAATTTTTAAATGCAAAATTAATGTATGCATTATGAAACTGTATTAATTTAATACTTTGGATGTATGTCAACGCGTTTTTTAATATGCATTTTTCGTAAATTTGTTTGAACCTTTTTGGTAGAATCTGGCTGTATGACCATTCGAATTCTGTACGAAACATAGTTCTTGTCTGTGGTACATGATTAAAAAAAGTGACAGCAGTGACAGCGCAAAAGGAATAGCGCGGCGCGGTGACGTGATGTCATGAATTTTCTTTAATTTTTAGTTTTTCCTCGCAAATGTGATGAAAAACATTGTGTGTAACACGGGGAGTAAAGGACATTATAAACTCGAGGCATAAAAGCCCTCCGCCTGCGGCGTCGGGCTTCTAACAGCCTCTCGTTAATAATGTTCCATTTCCTCCCCTAGTTTCTCAATGTACTATTAACTCATGATGTAAAAAGAGGATGTTATAAGTATGACGTCAATAATATATTTCTGTCCGTCTGTCTATGACGTTGTAGCTCTCAACAAAAAGACCGATTTTGATGTGTTATTTTCCATTAAAAAGCATGTTTCCTTGCGGCAGTTTGCATGATAATTATAGAGTTTTGAAGACATTACTCATTGAATTAGGATCCGTTTATGTTTCCATAACCAATTTTTTGTGTTGATTACGTTACTTGTATAAAACATACAATATAGGTACATATTACTGCCTTTAAGCTTCAAAATATTTACGTGAACTCCTTAAGTTTATTTTAATTTAGGAAATCTACAATTTAACGTCAAATTTTGGCATGACAGCCCAACTCCCATGCAAACATAATGCCCTCCAATTTCATAATCGCGGAGATTAATTTTTCGTTCGGTTTTAACTGGCCATTAGGATTCATATTGCGTAAAGTGTTCGATTCAAGATTATTGGCGACGGGCCAGAGCGATTAAATAAATTTAACGGCTTCAGAGACTACATTAACAAAGAAGTGAAAAACGTTATTACTGTAACTGTAATTTTAAGTAAAAGATTTTTTCAAAATCTATTTCATTAGTTCGCTTAGGGATCGCACCTCTGAATTTTTCGGAATTTATGTGCAATATCGAATTTGATATTTACCACGAGCTTTTCGGTGAAGGAAAACATCGTGAGGAAACCTACATACAGCGACGAAGCAATTCAATGTTGTGTGTGAAGCTCCCAATCCGCACTGGGCTCGCGTGGGAACTATAGCCCAAGCCCTCTCATACTGAGAGGAGGCCTGTGCCCTGCAGTGGGACGTATATAGGCTGGATGATGATGTCCTTAGTCGCCTCTTACGATATCCACGGAAGAAATGGAGAGGTGATGTTAAGGGACAGGCTAGCAACCTGTCACTATTATACCTGACTTAAAACCTAAAAAATACGCTAGATCGCCAACTTTCATCTACGTAATGAAGTTAAATAAAATAAATATGTTAACTGCGGTCAAGCTGCGTTTCCGCTGCGGGGGATTAGTCCGAAAGTAAACAATGTTAAAGCAACCTTTGCAGCATTTCCGTTTACTTTATAGAATTACGTTGAGGCCAAGTGACTCTGAAATGGCTAAACGATAGGATTGTGGTTCTGTACCTGTTTTTAGCTGACAGCAGAGAAATGATGCTTAGTTGACTAGTTTTGTTTTAAATAAGAATAAATTGCAACAAATCGCAATGATTAGATAAAACAATTGATATACGAGTATATGTATGTAATGGATTTGCATCATTTCTGTTATTAGTTAGTTGATGGAACAACAGAAACAATAGGTTTTCAATTATTTTTTCATATAATTATGGTTGCAAAACCGTTTTTTTTTTTCGAAAAATCGTGCGCAAAGTTAAATATTTCGCATTAGTGCTTTTACTTTTTTTTCTATAAGTCTTATACGTGGTACAGTCGAGTTCATAAATATATGAGCAGACAAATGCCAAATATGTAAACTTTTGCACCTTATTGTCAATGTCATAAAGGTGTACAGATATTTTCGAACCCTCAGCTTTGCTCATATTATGTATTAATGAATTCGACTGTACCAAAAAGGTTACATTCTTATTTTAATCAGTTCATTTTACTTTAAGAGTTTGTCACTACATACATACATATACATATTCTCACGCCTGTTTTCCCAAGAGGGGTAGGCAGAGCACGTGAATTCAAAAATCCAGTGCCACGTTTAGCATTTTCAGGGTAACCAGAGTTTGTCACTCGGTAATTCAATTCATAATCATAAGTAAAAAATAATGACTTGATAATTAAATTGGCACATTAAAGAATTAAGATTTATTTTTTACTGGGTTCCCAAATTCTCATCAGTCATCACTTTTGGTGGACCACCAGCCGTGAAAAAGAATAAAGCTGTCAAATATCTGCGGGAGGCGAAAGGTCAGAGGTCATGAATTTATTCATTTATTGGGTCTTATTTTTCTAACTCCTTTTAACGGTATCAAAAAAATCGTTTGATATACGTGCGGAAACGTTATTTCTACGCGTCGTGTATCTACTAACTCGCTTGCAACTCTCTCTGACACCTCGACTCGTTTAAAAACGCACTTGCATTAAAAATAACTATTTGATAAACTAATTGACGGACTAAGGCTGCATTAGAACAAACGAGAACGAAGTTTAGTAACGCTCATCATCATCATCATTATTTTAGCCATAAGACGTCCAATGCTGAACATAGACCTCCCCTTTAGACATCCATAAGTACCTGTTGGAAGCAGGCTAGCAATATGTCAACTATAGTATCATTAGAACGTCAAATAGTAATGGTTATGTCTATGTAGCGTTTCGTATGCTCTACCTCATTTGAGAATACAGGCGTGTTGTGTATGTATGGTTAAATCGGCAATCTCGTTTACTCTAAACGCAATAAACGTCGTCCTTTGTTCCTCCACCTACCCCATGACTAGTCGCCGACCTATAATACGCGTTAGTTTAATCCCACTAGTCTGTAGAGTAGATCCTCATTGGTCTGTCCGGCGCTTGTCCGGCAAATCTGCCGGTCGGCTGTCCGGACACGTCCTCCAGCTCAACGATAATCCTTTAGCCGCATTATTTGTTACTTCTTACCTTTAAGAGACACGCCTAAACACAAGCTTCCTAAAGGCGGTCACGTATCACGTACTGAAGTAAATCAATTGATTTTCCTAGGCTATATTCTTTAGGTTACGTGCTTGTGTACTGTTTTATAATTCAAAATTCAAAATTCAAAATTCAAAATTCAAAATTCAAAACTTTATTTATGCAAATAGGCTCCTAAGAGCACTTTTATACGTCATTTTTGATTTTACCAGCGCTTCGGAAAGACCATCATTGCCAAGAAGAATGCGCCGCAAGAAACTTGGCAGAAAGTCATTTTTTCAAAAAAAGTTAATTACAAAAAATATATTATATATATTACAAAAAAAAAGGAAATAATAATAGTAGAGGATCCCGCTATACAACGACCTTCACCGAGCTGGTTAATGGATTAAACACAGTTTTTATGTAATTTAATATATCAAAGAATATATTGCATACCTGTGGGTTGCCTAGCAAATTTCCGTCCTGTGTTCCTAAATTGGGGTAGGCAGAGCACAAAAAAAGTGATTGACAAAATCATGATTATGACTATAAATCACGCTTCGCAACCACTTTAGCATAATTTTAGGTTTGCAAAGATGGAAGAGGTAGAATAGTGACAGGTTGCTAGTCCATCGCCTAAAGCACACCTGAGTCTATTTCCTTAGTCGCCTCTTACGACATCCACGGAAGAAATGGAGATCCCGATACCACACGTCATTAAATAGTCTTACACCTCTAGTCTCACTACTACAACTATTACTACTATACTGAAAATTTAGAAGTTTGTGATGGCCCTCGAAAGTAAGAAACCCACTTGGCCCAGAAACTATATGTATATAGTTGTTGAAAAATAACGTTCCATTTTACGGAGACTGCGGAATAAACTCACTACGAGCATAAATTCTCTGAATTTCTTTAAAAAGCATTGTGACGCATGCAGCGAGGAAATACTACCAAGGAAAGACATTTATAGCCGTGGTCGTGGTGTTTAAAATAAAATATGATTTCACTCGTCTTCCTGAGGTTGCTATGCGCAGCAAACATGATATTATGAAGATACACTTGTATGTAGGTACGAAATAAGATAAAAAGTGTCACACACTAAGCAGACACGATCACTCCCTATATAATTCAATGTGCTGACTAACACACACAGTATAGATAACTTATATTTTATCGTGAAATATCTTCTGGCTCTGATAATATATGTATAAAGTAACTTAAAGTGCTTCTTACTCTTAATTTAGGATATTTCTGCTAAAGTAGAATTAAATCACGACCTTAATGTATAGACATCTCAAAATTAAGAAGACTAATTAAAAAAAAGGAGTTATATGTATAGGGTATTCTATTGTGTAGCATTAGCTGAGTAATAAACACTTTGCATCACCATTTTGATTTCTCCCTGAATTATGTTTGTAAGATGAATGTTTAAACCAATTCCTCCTATAAAATACCCAATTCTACATCAAAACATCAACTCCTAAAAACCTGAAATCCTACCAATCAATAACTCGTGTCTTTATTAAGCTATTAAATTTACATGCGACTAACCAAACATAGAAATTACGCTCTTAAAATATTCATAAAGTTGGTTTTACGTCCACGATTTTATTTTGAAATTGGTTTAAAAGTCAGTCGTAAACCGGTAAACATGTCAGTTTAGCCTATAATGGGCAAGAGTTGGGTCGCGTGGAGCCAAGAATTAAACTAAAATTGCGGGTTTTAATGCATGGTTTTATTAATTTTTTAAGGTTAAAGTTTGCGTGACGCGGGCGACGCGGCGATGCGGTGGCGGCGTCCCTACTCAATTGAAATGATTAATATTACACGATTAAACGCAGGTTAATTGGTGATGTTACGTACATTCGTTTTTTAACTACTGTAGTAATTTAATATTACGTTGAGAGTTCCCATTTCGCTCCTAGCCCGCGTGGGAATTTTAACACAAACCGTCTCAATGTGAGGTTAAGGTATGGTTAAGAGACAGGCAATTTAAAATTATGCTAGAAGTGGCTGTGAAAAGTTAAATAGTAATGGTTAATGGCAGTAGTAATGGTTTTGTCTATAAAACGTTTGGTGTGCTCTACCATTTGGGATGTGAGCGTGATTGTAAGTCTGTATGTCTCACGTGAGAGGAACTCTGCTACCAGTAGAGGGATGTGTTCGGGCTCGAATATTACAAGTCTTACTATACTCGGTCACACGTGATTTATTAAATTTAATATGTATTTCGTTTTAGGCAACAGGCTATACTATCATACCTTGTTACATTCATGGAAAAATGGAGAGGTGTAATGTGTGTAAAGGATTAAGAGTCGAATAATCCGTTCCATGTTCAAATATGGTTTAGTTTATGCAAAATTTTGTATGCTTTGTGTATGTACGAGTATGTAAGTATTGCACAAACTTGTTTTAATCCTCAGCCAAATGCTGTAAAGATTGTAACTTCTTGTTGCCATTACGTAGTCGTTAGATTAAAGAACTGTGAATAAAATATAAGATGGTGAAGGATGTTCAACGTAGCGGTATTTCCGCGCGCGGTGCATCGCTTTGATCCTCGGCTTCAAAAACTTGAGATAAATACGCATTCATACGTTTGAACTCAGACGATTAGATAAAAGTCGATAATTCCTTTCGCCATAATCCTTCATTGCACGACATAACAAATGCGCTTGGGTATTCATTTCGAAACGGTTCTACCGGAGAACAACACACATTACTTCCCCGGCCATTACCAATCCAATTACTGGCAGTCGTTAGCAAAACTTAGCCGATTATTACAACTATCGGTAAAAACCGGTTACACTCAGTTACCCAACTTATAATGGAAGCCGGCTAAAGCGTGAAATAAGTAGTTGTGTGAACTTCCGACATTGTTTCCATACACGCAGCTAAGTTGGTCGGATGGGGAGAGTGGGGAGAGGGCAAATAATTCATACATACCATCACGCCTGTGTGGTCTCTGGATAGAGTAACACTTTTTCCATCTCTTCTGTGGTACAGTCGAGTTCATAAATATATGAGCAGACAAATGCCAAATATGTAAACTTTTGCACCTTTTTGTCAATGTCATAAAGGTGTACAGATATTTTTGAACCCTCAGTTTTGCTCACATATTAATGAACTCGTCTGTACATGTATATATTTGTAATGTATGTCTGTCTATAAACGAGCCCGCACTGTTCCGGGTTCACGGCTAGCCCCGATCTGTCGGGCTGTCGGATCGCGCCTCCGTCTTCCGCAAACACTGCGGAGTATCACTCCAATGTCATAATCATGGTTTTGTCTATATCACGTTTCGTATGCAGAGTGAACCTCACAGAAAATTCCACACCATAATCATCTTTCACAACTTAAAAATATTTATCTAAGAGTCATGACTGCTTTATACTAACATCTCGGTTAGTACGTGATCTTGTTTCTATTATCTCTTTGGAAACTCCATTCTTAATAAAACCGTATCTTCATTATCAATGCATACTTAATGGTATGTTCGTTGGCTCATTCTGCTTCAAATCAATACTTTTAACAAGCCAAGTAGTACTTTTCTTTACCATATAAATATGTATATTCCTTAATATTGATTTATTATTATTCATTGTCACATTATCCGCTCCAACTTCCAACACTTTTCCACGCACTATCTTCCATACGGCTAAATATTACATGATGGAAAATAAAAATCTTTAAGGTGCAGCGTTAGAAGAACTCTCTTTTTATCACCATCATGCATCGCCTCAAGATTTAGTAGTACGGTAAATGAAAACAAATTCGATATAAACATTTTAACACTGTATTATAAAAATACTCTTGATTCTCGAACTGCCTATTCCCATTTCGAACTAGCTTTAATACCCGCTTCCCAGTCTATCCACTTTTATACCCTATCCTATTACGCTTTCCGTGTGGTATCGGGTCTAGGATAGCACCTCTCCATTTCTTCCTTGGATGTCGTAAGAGGCGACTAAGGAAATGGGTTTAGATATTCTTTAGGCGACAGGCTAGCAACCTGTCACTATTATACTACCTCTTACATTTGTTTACAAACCCAAAATGATGCTAGAAGTGGCTGCGAAGTGTGAAATAGTCATAATTATCGTTACGTCTATTTCACATTTCGTGTGCTCTGCCTACCCCATTTGGGAACAAAGGCGTGATTATAATTATATGTATGTCCTATCACGAAGCACTAGAACCGAACATACCGTACGACCAATCTAGTACTTTACGCATAAAGTAGAACAAATTAGTAATACTTTGTAACTAGGAATATGAATAAGAATAATCCTTATCTAAAGCAGCACACATCTCTTCCCACGTAAAATACTTGAGCGCATCATTAAAATATTAGAAATTATTTAAAACGGCATAGTTCCACAAAAACATCCGAGATATCAGCCGCAATAATACGCAATATCAAACTCCCACGCTTAGGCAGAACGCGCTTTTATCAGGTCAAGATATAATATAATAATATTTGCTCTTCGCTATCAAAATTTAAATAAACTATGTTATGGGTCAGCAAGGTGAGTAACATTAAACCCAAAACACTTTTAAGGTAAATGTATCAACGCTCGACGCTTCAACGCCAGTAGATGACACCCATCTGTCACCTGTCTTACTATAACATAAGGTTGGAAGTGCCATGCATTGGGTCACTGTCGAGCACAGGGACGTTTACCTTATTATTGAATTCTAAAACACGACTGAGATTACAACCTAGCTAGCAACCTGTCACTATTAATACCTTTTTCATCAGTTTATTAAACCTACAATTAAGCCAAAGTGCGGTGCATGTTACTGTCGAAGTGAAAACCGGCCCGTCGGTATTTGAAGACCAAAATGCAAGCGCCATTTGCTCGATTGACGCCTGAAATAGAAGACGGAGAAGCGCTAGAAAATTTACCGAATACTAAATAACAATTAGAAACTCGTAAAACTACAAGCTCGACGTCGTATAGAGATGCCAAAAATAGCTGTATTATAAGCAAGATAGTAAAGTTCAAAGGCGGACTTAATCCGTATGGGGTTTCTTACTCAGCCAACCATTGAGAAACAGAGAGGATACTTAATCATTGACATACAATAAACATTGTGAAATATCCTAAAATCACAGCAATGAATAGCAAAAACCAATATTAAACTGATTAGAATACAGTACAGAAGTTAACAGCGGGTAACAAGCGCCTCGGGCTTAATCGGCGTCTAATGGAGCGTAAACCTTGATTTCTTTTAATGCTGTTTATCCGATCGCCGTCCTCCTCTGCCACAAAACCGTAAACTTCGTAAACGTTCAATACGGCGCATTAAAATGAGTGACAGCGAGCGGCTCCAGAAAGCCGTTCCATTAAAAGTTTTAAAATGTCGTTGGGCGATCGCTTTATTAAATCGCGCGTCGTTACGGCCGCTGATCGGGCAAGTTCGCGTTCGGTAATGCACTGGCATTTGTCAGGATCGGCGCGCGAGCGGCGCGCGGGCGACTGTTCACGTACTCGAGTCGGCTTCGCGCGTTCTGGTGTAAGACGTAACACTGAAATATATTTTTTTATGTCGAACAAGATCTAGTTTATTGTAATCACTAGCTTTCCGCCCGCGGCTCCGCCCGCGTGGAACTCGGTTATATTGCGGTATAAAGCACAACTATAAGAAAACTTCTCGTTTCAAACGACACACGGCGCCATCGATCTATCATCTACCGATCGGTTATCGATTGATATCGATCTATCGTCGATCGATACCGATCTATCAAGAAAACTATATTTTTGTTTTCCCTCGGGAACATCTATTTTTTCCGGGATAAAAAGTAGCCTATGTCACTCTCCGTGCCCTAAACTATCTCTACCTAAAAAATCACGTCAATCCATCGCTCCGTTTAGCCGTAAAAGACGGACAAACAAACAAACAAACAAACAAACACACTTTCACATTTATATTTTGGTACGGATTCATCTTGATACCATACCGGAGTCCGTCAATCATAATTCCTGTGACAAATCAGTCAAATTATTGCATATTGCACTAAACTTATAAAGGTTGGTTAGTGAGTTTCATTCATAATCTTGTGCAGTATTAAGAAGGACATTGTAATCATTTGTATCAAGAGCTTTTGATTAAATTAATCAATACTTTTTAGTAAGTGTATTGTGGGCGATGGGCTAGCAACCTGTCGCCGCGATATCACATTTAACCATTTGGTTACCCTGAATTTGCTAAACGAGGGACTGGATTTTTAAATTCATGTGCTCTGCCTACCCCTCTCGGGGATACGGGCGTGAGAATATTTATGTATGTATGTATACTTTTTAGAAAAATAAGCATTCAATAAAAAAAATCTCTTAGTTGGAATGATTTTTTTTTCAGCGTATAAGCTAGCAACAACATAATTATTATACTTACACACTTTCCCGATATATCAATACATGTAATTTTTTTATTGAATACATAGCCTTAGAGCTCATAAAATTGTTATCCTTGGTCTAAACTGCTAAGTTCAGGCGTAGAGGATAACAATTATTTTTTCTTTCATGGCTAATTATCTTCGCTTTTGTTCATAGTCGTGCTGCTGTTTTGTTAATACTTGGCGAGTTTTCTTTACGTGTACAAAGAGTGTCGTGGTTGCTATTGTACCTAATGTTATTTTATTATTAAACTATGTTATCACATTTAACCATCTGGTTACCCTGCTGAAATTGCTAAACGTGGCACTGGATTTTTGAATTCGTGTGCTCTGCCTACCCTTCTTGGGAATACAGGCGTGAGAATATGTATGTATGTATGTATTATTAAAAAAAGTGTCAATTTTCTTGCGGTGCATTTGTCTCAGCAATCACGGTCTTAACGAAACTTAACAAAAGACCCGTAAAAGAGCACCTTAAGGCCTAATTGCATAAATAAAATCCTGAATTAGATCTTGGTTTCGTCTTTTAAGATATTATCAATCTTGCTCAGTAGAGCAATGCAATTTCATGATGACATTTACTGTGAATAGGTTCTATGGTGGGTTTAGAATGTATGATTCGATAGTACGTACTTATGCAAAGAGTAAACAAAGTGCTTTCGTATTTGACGTCTATAGTGAAAGGCAAATACAACACTGTGATAACCTCTTATAAAAAAACAGTTGTCACAAAAAAAAATAGTACTAGGTATCGAACAAATTAATTTTTAACTCACGAAGAAATGTTACTTTGTTAATAAATGCAATGTCACCGTGGTATTGATTGTAAATAGGTTTACCCCGGGCGAGGTATCATTTGGATTGAGTGTACAAAAGTACCCTTTCAGTTTCACTCGTTTAAAAACAAAACACATGGGGGCGTGACATAAATCTCAACGAGATGCATCTCGATTTTCATTTTTATCGTCACCCCGAAACCATAAAACGGTTTCAACCCCCGCCGTAACAAAAAAACAACGTAGCAGCGCTGTATCACAACGAGATATTCTTAATATAATACTGAATTCTGTATAGAATCCGAATTAACGGGGTAAATCTCTGGGTCGAGATCTAATCCGGGAATAGATGGGCCCTCCACTTTTTGCATACAAATGCGAGGAGGTGGCCTTATCTTTGTGCGCGAAAAAGCGGGCGTTATTAAATACGAGTACAAGCGGCGCAGCGCGGAGCCCTCGCGCGGGAGATGGCCACACTCCCAATAGGCTAAGCACAGCCATATGCACGTCGTTTCACTTTCACTTTCAGAGCGTCTAGTGTAATCGAAACGAGCATGGATTCGATAACGATTTCGTTTGCGAATTAACGCGGAATGGTATGGAGACGTGTCGACCGCGGCAGTTGTGCGTACGTTCCGCTTGGAGGCGCTGTCTCAGTTTCCATACAATATCCAAATCCATGATCGTTTTCATGACATTAAGCACTCATGCGTCTCTAGTGAGACAGTGACAGTGACAGATATAGTCTATCTTTCGCACAACGTTCCTCGGGCCCTGTGGTTCTAAGCCGGCAGAAACATTTCTGTAACGTAGACGTATATGGCAATAAAACCCTTCTTACTGATGTGACAATAAAATTTTACCATGTCAATTAACATCGTATTCATAATCTTCATCAGCCCACCCGTCCACTGTTAGGTATTGGCATCTTCCGTGCCACATTGGCACTTACATTTACTCAAATAAAATTAAAAAAGACCCGTTTAAACTCGGCCTCTTTTTTATGTATAAGGGATTAGGTTAGGTTAGTATATTTTTGGCGACAGGCTAGCAACCTGTCACTTTTATTCCTGCCAAAACAAAACACAAGAAAAAACGGCCACAAAACGTGAAATGGTCATGGTTTCGTGTGCTCTGCCTATCCCGTTTGAGAATACAAGCGTGATTGTATGTATGTATTTCTTTAAATATTACGTTATAGAGCTCCTCCCGTATAAGTACTGCGTCTTTCTTCCGCATGTTCTAAATGCTCAGCCCTGTAGCTGCGACAAACGCCCGAGTGTGTATTTAATTAAACGTCATTGCGCGACGATATTTCCGAGATTTGATGCTTTCCGTAGGTAGAGCTACCGAATAAACAAAAAATATTAGACTAGGATTGTCAGCAGCTTTGTTTGACTTTTAAGTCTGAGTTAGAAGCATATCCAGCCGATGAGAACTCGAAACTTTTTCGTATTTATTAGCTAATAAACTTACGTTTACTATGAAAATATATATTTAACTCATAACATTGTGAGTAACATACAACACTGTATAAAAATGTTTTCTTAATAGTTAAAAAAAATATGGCAAATCGATTTGCTTTCGTACTTAGTCCCATGACATTACGGCTTACAGATCATAAAACTTGTAAGTTAAAAATAAAATTTGGTTTCATTGCCACACTACTCGTTTGTCTAAAAGTTAAATTGAAGAGAAAGACAAAACGTTTTCTCACAAATTAATTTTGCTTGTTTGTTTTAAAGACAAAACACTCATGGCTCAAATTTCCCAGTTGTATAAATATTCCCAAGATAGAGTTTCTTAAAGTCTGATGTTATTTTGTTGAAGAGCTATTATGAAAACAACATTAACGTTAAAATTCACACTGTTACTAACTATTGAAATATAAAAAAGTGAAACAATTAATCATTTGAACAAACTCAATGTTTTAGGCGATTTAATTGACATGTAGTTGTGCACTTTTGGGCCGTTCTGCACTCTGTCAATCCGAGGTATACAATCCTCTGTATATTCAGACATTTGCACCAATATTTACCGCCAGCAAATCCCCGAAACATGTTCCCAGCTCGATTCGCATTATCATGTAGTCTTAGCCCTCGCCACCAGTAATCCAGCTTCCAGGATCGCATCCAACCCCGCTGGTCGACAAACACTCGGCCGCGGCGCACGCGCGTCGGACCACGGTTCCGTATATTCTACAATTTTATTTATGTACATACATGTAGTACCCCTGTATTCTCAAATACAGTCACGAACCGGGATTGTTGAGCCACTTGCCACTGTTCGCAATTTAGACGTGTAATCAATGACCGATGTGACCGACTAGATGTTAGCTATTGGATTAGTATTACACGACCAAGTTACATAGGTAAGTGGCTCAACAATCTCGGTTCGCGATGGTACATTATTAAAGTCAAAACCATGACTATTACTATTTCACGTTTCGTAGGTAATTTTAGCATATTTTTAGATTTCAAGTTAAAGGGTACAATAGACAGGATGCTAGTCTGTCGCCTAAACCATACCTAAACTTTATTTTAGTAGCCTCTTACGTGCTCACATCCAAAGAAGAATTGGAGAGGTGTTATTACACGGTTTTATTTCAATTCAAAGCGTACTACTATACATTCAAATTCCAAAATCTTAAAACAGATCCTAGTTCAAAGAAAAAAATAATTATTTCAAATATAGAACATTAGAACGCCTACCCCGCAGGGAATAAGGCGTGACGGTTATGTATGTATGTAGATTAACATTAACATTGAGTTTCATGCTTGAGAATCAAGTCATCCATGACCAAGATTAACATTTAAAAGCTTACTAGCTGGGTGACCGAGCTTTACTCGGATTATTTTTTGC
>BHDV01070388.1:50754-83550 GCA_005406045.1 Adoxophyes honmai | reverse complement strand
TTTGATTTGACATTTAAATTTTTTTTGCATATTTTCTAGCATTATTTTACGACAATTAACATATTTTAAGCATAATTTTAGCATTTCGTTGGCAATACTGTTGAGAACTGAAGAGCCGGAGCGACGCCAGTCAATGGGCAAACCCAGGGCTACCGGCGTCGCTCCATTTGGATGTGGGTCTGTGCCCACATCCCGGAGCTATCGACAATGGGGTGCTTTAAACATTTCTAGACGTAGTCAGTGTTGCCAATTTAGTGGATTTTCCACTAGATCTGGTGGTTTAGACATGTGTTTTAGCAGCAAAATATTAGTTTTAGTGGCTTGTGGATTTTTTAGTGGAATAGATTTCTAACTGAGTTAGTGGTAAGTTGAGAATTTAACCACTAACACAATTCAAATAATTCTGATCATCTTTAGTTAATATCATAGCGTTATGATCTACTTCACCTGTTTGTAAAGATCAAAACACAGTTTATTACTATTAAAATCTTTAAGTAAGTTTTTTTTTTTAGTTGTGCTTTCATGCTTTGGTTCAGCTACAGAAAGTTTTAGTGGTTTCTGGTGGTTTAAACGGCCGCATCTGGTGGTCCCGTTTTTTTTTTAGTCATTAGTCATGCTGTTGTCATGCTTTGGGTTATCTACAGAAATTTTTTGTGGTTTCTGGTGGTTTTCACGGCCCCATCTGGTGGGTTCGTAGAGATATAGTTGGCAACACTGGACGTAGTTTAAAAAGCGTTTTATTGAGAAACTTAAGTTCATTTGTTGTGTTTGTTATGTTTTGCTTTGCTAAAAAATTCAGATTTTAATTCTACTCATCTATTTTACATAATCGAACACTAAAATATTGTAAGTTTACTGTTTCTTATATGACAGAACAGGTAAGGTAGGTTTATTGGAATGAATTTACTTTGCAGAACAAAAAAAACTGTAGCGTGCCTTATAAATGACTTTCAACTGTTTGGCGCCAAATCGCGGTACCTGTCATCCTGTCAAACAAAAACCGACAGAGTTGTTTAGCGTGTGTTTACGCTTTTATTTCTTTGTTTTCTCATAAGATAGGTATTTAATAATACAAGAAGATGGAAGAAACTGATTTCGATCAGAGACTGAGAGATCTACAAAGGGAATACCTAGAATTCTTGGACGATGAAGTAAGTACCGACCAAACGTAACCTCAAATCGTAAAGCTATCGTTTTTCTTACAAACATCCATTTTTCAGGAGGATCAAGGTATTTACATGGAAAAAGTGAAACAGATGATAGCAGACAAGTCGAAACGCCTTGTGGTAAACATCAACGAACTGAGACGTAAGAATCCTGAGCGTGCCAAAAACTTGCTGGAAGCCGCCTTCGAAGAACAGATAGCCTTTCAAAAAGCACTCAAAGAATACGTGTCGTCGATTGATCCAACATACGCTAAGGAACAGGAAGAGTTCTTTGTGGCTTTCTCTGGTAGTTTTGGAACTAAACATGTCACTCCAAGAAGCTTAACTTCCCGGTAAGTATGCATTTACAGCATGAAACAGACCATAGATTTTTTTTATTAGAATAACTACCTCTTTATACCTCAAATAATACCTCTTTTAATCTAATATTTTAATTCTTTTAACATTGCCCGCTAGAGGTGTAAAAGTAACGACTCAAAGCGTACCCGTATGTATTCGTTACTATGATGACAAGTACTCGTTACTTTCGTATCGTTACGTTACTCGTTACTTTTGATACTCGTACTGTAACATGGTTCGGTACGTTCGAGTACTGAATCGAGTCGTATCATGCGTGATACGAAACATACGAATAGTAAACGTTTCGATACACGTATGAACACAACAAACAGTGTAAGGAAACCATACAACAAAGAATGCGAGTACCGAAATGTGTTCGTGTGAAATATCAACGACACTTGCATGAACTGAAACGTTGCAGGAACTAATACTAGTACTATGTTAATACGGAGAATACGATTGACGAAATACGGTACTTGTGTGAGTGAACAGAAACAGTGTAGGCACCAATAGTACGAGTGATGCGAGTAACGAGACCGATACGTGAGTAACGATTCGGTACTTCGTATCAGACCGCATACCCGTTACTTAGTAACGAATACATACGGTTCGTTACAGCTCTACTGCCCGCACTTACTCTCTAAAATTGTACCAAGTTGTAAGCTGACAAAATTTTACTCAATTTGATTTGTTGCAGGTATTTAGGCAATCTAATATGTGTAGAAGGCATTGTGACCAGGGTTTCCTTGGTCCATCCAAAGGTTGTCCGCAGTGTGCACTACTGTCCAGCTACGCAGAAGGTCATGGAGCGCAAATACACAGACTTGACCTCTTTTGAGGCTTTTCCGACAACAGCAATTTACCCCACCAAGGTATATTAATAACATTAACCTCTATTCTACTAAGATATCAAAGTTTACATTTATTTGAATTTCACTAGTTTAGAAATTGTTTAGTTTCAAAAGTAAACTGCACATTTAAATCTGAAACCATAACCTACCAACAACAGAGTTAGGATTCAACAATCTAAATTATTGTTTTATTTCATCACTACCTATTTAATAATTGTTATTGGTTAACTTCATAACACAGCAGTAAAAAAAAATCAATAACACAAGCACTAGTTACATTTGTAGTGTTCCCATCTAAATCAGACCCCAGATTCTGTAATCTTTATAATTAAAATCTAGGACGAAGATGGCAACCCACTGGAAACCGAGTATGGTCTCTCTCGGTACAAAGACCATCAGACCCTCACAGTCCAAGAAATGCCAGAACGGGCGCCTGCTGGCCAGTTGCCCCGGAGTGTTGATGTGGTCTGTGATGACGACCTGGTGGATAGATGCAAGCCAGGAGACAGGGTACAAATTGTGGGGAACTACAGGTGTCTGCCGTCTAAGCAGGGAAGCTTCACTGCTGGTACTTTCAGGTACATTTATTGGTCTTACTACAGTCATATGCTGCATTAGAGAATTTCTTGAAAAGTTTGTCCTTTTAATGATAATTTCTAAGACTAGTTTACGCTTGTTGGATTCAGAATCACAGTTAATTACTATAGATTCCAATTAACTTGACAAGTTAGGAGATGTAGCTAATGATTAGATTAAGTTTAGCAGAAATATCAAAACAAGGTTAGTAGATATGTACTCAAAATATTGGTGACTAGTGACTACAATATGTGCATGCTGTGGTGTAATAAACTGACACTGAACTGACTTGCTAGGAAAGTGTTAGTTTCAGCGTTCAGAGTCCGGTCTGGACACATCCCCACAAACAAATTTCTCTGCATGATGGGTGTTAAACCATCGCCACTATGCATTAACTGTCAGAAGACTGAGGACCTAACACATGTATTGTTGGAATGCGTCCGTAATTCAGCCTTGAGAAGAAGAATTTTAGATAATTTGGGTTCAATGCACAACGGACAGATCAATAGTTGGCTTTCAGCACCTCTGTCTGATAAAGCAGTAGCTGTATACCATTATATTGATCTGTCCTTTGAGTAAGTAATCGTGTAAGCTCCCATGAGGCTGACATGTACACTTGAAGTGTGCGAAGCCTCCTTAAAAATCAGATTAAAAAAAAAAAAAAACTGACGCTGCCTTTTCCACGGTTTGCAGCCATTGTCATTGTATCTTGAATTTCATACCATGAATGTATAAATAAATCAATTTTTTCATATTCTAGGACCATCCTCATAGCCAACAATGTAACCCAAATCAACAAAGAAATGGACCTGGCTATTACCATAGATGACATAAAGCTATGCAAGCGGCTAGCCAAGCGTAAAACGGAGGACATGTTCGAACTGCTCAGCAAGTCCCTGGCACCTTCTATACACGGGCACGAATACATCAAGAAAGCCATACTGTGCCTGCTGTTGGGTGGTATGGAGAAGGTTCTGGCTAATGGCACGAGACTCCGAGGGTGAGTTGGAGCTGCTAAAGTCAGGCTTAGCATGATAAGGTGCCAATCAAGATAGAGTCCAGTGATTTCCAAAGTGGTCTAGGTGGACCCCCAGTTGTCTATGGGAGACTAGAGTGGACTCCACGCTGGTGTTGGTAAAAATAGGTGTAGTTAAGAATTTGGTAAAAATTAGGGTTAGCTCACACCGAGACGAGACGAGACGAGACGCGACGAGACGCGGCGCGACGATGCATAAAGCGGCCAGTGGTTTCGCGCTGCGCAGCGTGGCGCCGCGCTACGTCTCGAGGCGTAGCGCGACATACCTGAATGCTCACAATGAAATGTGAACCTTATTGCGTAGCGAATAAAGTATATTTTGAGGCGGCTGCGCGCGCAGCACCGCTCCCGCACACACCGCGCGGGGGGCGGCGTAGCGCGACGCAGCGCGGCGCTGCGCTACGTCTCGAGGCGCAGCGCTACGCCGCGCTACGTATTCTGTATACTGACAATGAAATATGAACCTTATCTTGTAACAAATAAAGTATATTTTGAGTTGTTCTATTAAAAATTTTAGTGCAGCGCCGCGTCGCGTATCGTCTCGGTGTGAATTGACCTTTAGAAGCAGGGGTCCACTGAGAACCTCTGAAACTGAACTAGACTATGTATTAAAAAAAAAACTAAGCCCAGAACTAATAAGTAGGCAGGCATGGTAATGTGTATAGTTCTCGGCAAGTTAGATGTCACGCATATAGAGAGAGAGAGAAAATAAATTCGCGCCTTTACCGGGTTACCGGGAAAATGTGTTACGCGAACTTACTCTTTCCAAAATCATCTAACTTGGCGGTGTTTGTATTTGTAATACCTAAGTAGCAGTAGTGAGGAGTGGATTTCCCTTGATTGTAGGCAAAATAACAATAACCAAATGTCTATCATCACCGAGTCACCATGTCCATTGTTCAGTGACATCAACATCCTTCTCATCGGGGACCCGTCGGTGGCCAAGTCGCAGCTGCTCCGCTACGTGCTGCAGACGGCCCCGCGCGCCATCACCACCACGGGCCGCGGCTCCTCCGGCGTCGGGCTCACCGCCGCCGTCACCACGGACCCGGACACGGGGGACCGGAGGTTCGCATTGCTTTTTTTCTTCACTCTACTCTTTCCGGCCATTATGGTAAAGACATTATTGTCAATTTGTCAATAAGATTCACAGATGGCTGTGAGTGATGGGCGTTAACGTCGATAAAAAGTGTGGGTTTATATTATACTAGCTTTTGCCCGCGGCTCCGCTCGCGTTAATTTCGGGGTAGCACAGAAGAGATAGCTCATTCCATATACCAATTGATAGCTTTCTACATATAAAATTGCGGTATTCTCCACGAACTTCCACCTCTCACTTTAGTGAAATGGGGAGTTTTGAAGAGACAAAAAGTAGCCTATGTCACTCTCCATCCCTTCAACTATCTCCACCCAAAAATCACGTCACTACGTCGCTTCGTTCAGCCGTGAAAGACTGATAAACAAACAAAGTAAACAAACACACTTTCCCATTTATAATATTAGTATGGATTTTAATTTATATCCCACGGGATACCACACGTGGTGCCGGGTTAGAATAGCACCTCCTCCTTTCTTCCCGTGGGTGTCGTAAGAGTCGGCTCTGGGAAAGGGTTAGTGTATTGTGGGCGATGGGCTAGCAACCTGTCACTGCAGTATCACGTTTGATCATCTGGTTTCTCTGAAATCGCTAAACGTGGCACTGGATTTTTGAATTCATGTGCTCTGCCTACCCCTCGCGGGAATACAGGCGGAGGATATGTATGTATGTGTATTTTAATTTTGCGCGCTATTCGAGGGCGTTTTAGTAAATAGTAAAAAGACAATTAATCTTCTTTGACGAATCAAAGCTGAAGAGTTTGTTTGTTTGAACGCGCTAATCTCAGGAACTATCGGTTCGAACTGAAAAATTATTTGTGTGTTGGTTAGACCATTTATTGAGGAAGGCTTTAGGCTATATAACATCACGTAGCGACTAATAGGAGCGAAGAAATATTGGAAAATGTGGAAAAAACGGGGGGGAATAGCATGGGAATAGTCACTCATCCACGCGGACGGAGTCGCGGGCACAGCTAGTTATTCATAAACCAACAATGTATCAAAACATCTAAACATCCAAATAGGTTTTATGTGGCCAAGTGGCTAGCTGGCTGGTGATAATATGCCGTAAATAATGTCAAAATTTGTCAGTTCAGTATAAATTTTGACAGCCGCGTATCTTAGGGAATAAGGGTTAATTTATTAACGAAATGTAAGTAACTTTCGCCGTAACGACATTAGTGCTGAATAACATAAAGTACCTATTTTGCTCGCAAAAAAGCGGGAGACATATGAAAATCAGCGGCGCTTCCGTCGTTCTTGAGCTGAAGAGTGAAGGTTTTAATAAAAACGCGTAAGATGTATGAAATATTGCGGCGCTTACTGTTTTTTGGAGTTGAAAAATTTGTATGGGAGAACGATTTTTTAGTTTTTTAGTATGTTACACTAATTTTTTCCACACTTTCTCATCTTACAAACCTTCCCTGAACTTCAACGAACATTTTAAAAAAAGAATTGGCCAAATCGGTTCGTGCGTTCCGGAGGTATTTCGTCAGGAAGGAAAACACGACTTATTTTTATATAGTAGAAGACTAGCTTTCCGCCCGCGGCTCCGCCCGCGTGGAACTCGGTTATATTGCGGTATAAAGCACAACTATAAGAAAACTTCTCGTTTCAAACGACACACAGCGCCATCGATCTATCATCTATCGATCGGTTATCGATTGATATCGATCTATCATCGATCGATATCGATCTATCAAGCAAACTATATTTTTGTTTTCCCTCGGGAACATCAATTTTTTCCGGGATAAAAAGTAGCCTATGTCACTCTCCGTGCCCTAAGCTATCTCTACCTAAAAAATCACGTCAATCCATCGCTCCGTTTAGCCGTGAAAGACGGACAAACAAACAAACAAACACACTTTCACATTTATATATTGGTACGGATTTAACAGTATGTATTTTCGTATTTTGTTGAAACCTGAAGTTGAGTTGTTGAGTTTTCCCGAAGTCAAAACATACACTAGATTAGAGGTAGTCAAAGTGGTCCAGGTGGACTCCCAGGGGTCCATGGGAGACACGATGGGGGTCCATGCTGGTATTGGTAAAATAGCAAGATGTATATTTTATCTTTTTTAGGTTAGAAGCAGGCGCAATGGTTCTCGCCGACCGTGGAGTCGTCTGCATCGACGAGTTCGACAAAATGTCCGACATCGACCGGACAGCCATCCACGAGGTTATGGAGCAGGGGCGCGTCACCATCGCCAAGGCGGGAGTCCATGCGACGCTCAACGCGCGCTGCTCTGTGCTAGCCGCCGCCAACCCTGTCTACGGCCGGGTAAGGCTAATAACCAACCCCTGGTCTTAGGCCGGCCACAAATTCCCCAAATTCCGTTCGGAATTCCGAACGGAAAACTTCCGTCTCTATGTGGCAGGTCCATAGGTTTGTATGGATTGCCTGCGTTCGATTTTCGGATTCGAGATTCCGAAACGGTTTTTTTTTCGAATGTATGTGGCCGGCCTTATTAATCGATCTATCGACGGTTTCGCTTAGGGCCCATCCATCATTTACGTCAAAATTTGGGCATTTTAAAACAACCCCCCCCCCCCTCCAAGTCACACATTTAACTGTTACAGTAATTCTATTCAAGTTTAACAAATCACTAACCACCTTTAGGCTGGAGTACTGATATTAATCATCAATCGAATTGCTTAGTGCGAAAAGTAAACCAGTTTGTTCAAACTGGCCATGTTACCGCTTCGTGTGTGACTATAGGCCGATCGCGGAGCAACGACATTCGAGCGTTGACCCACTGTTATCTCTGTCGCATACGTGCAGTAATATTGCCCTCACGCTCGCACAATATACGCGTGCGACAGAGATAGTAGCGGGTCAGTGCTCGAATTTCGCTGTGTAGAATCGTTTTATATTTTCCACGACTTAAATAACCATTTTGTCCTCAGTACGACCAGTACAAGACGCCAATGGAGAACATCGGGCTCCAGGACTCGCTGCTCTCGCGTTTCGACTTACTCTTCGTGATGCTGGACATCGCGGACGCTGACCACGACAACATGATCTCTGAACACGTGTTGCGCATGCACAGATACAGGTAAAACTTGTGTTCATCTTAGCCAGGAGTTGCCAACCTTTTCTCGTCAAACCTCCCCGGATCACAAATAATATTTTCATGTCTACTATTTTTTTCAGTGTGTTTTATTGTAGATTATAATTATGCAAATACAATAAAACTAGCATTAACTATTTCAACAACATTTAATTTTGTGTACTTTATGTAAGTATAAGTACATTGAAATATTTTTTTTTGAAAACACAAACGTCTCGCGCCCCCCTTGACATTCCTCTACGCCCCACAAGGGGGGTGCGCCCCCCTGGTTGGGAACTCTTGATCTTAGCCATAAGACCTCCACTGCTGAACATTGGCCTCCCCTTCGGACTTCCATATGTAACGGTTGGAAGTGATCTAGAGTTGTCACGAATATTACCATTCGCATCCGCATCCTGCGAATATTCGTATCATTTTGAACATTCGTATCAAATGACGAACGAAACGCTTTCATCCTGGCCGGTGCGTTGTGTGCCGTCTTTCGTATAATTTCGAATGTTACAACCAAGGGGCCGTCCTTAAATTACGTGAGGTGTTTTTTTTTTTCAATTTTCTGAATGGTGAGATGTCGTAAGATTTTATTCAACCCCCTCACCCACCCCCCAAATCTCACGTGAGATTTTTCAAAATGTTATTGTAAAAAGAAAAAAACATATTTATTTTAAAAAATAAAAATAAAATGAAGACTTAACTTAAAAAAACCCTAAATTTTTCTTCATTCGGATATACTCATGAAGTGTCAAATGTAAAGCGCCGTCCACATACTCACTTCGCTTTTTAAGAGCTTAGGCATCTGGATTAAATGGACCAAAATAGTAGTTTTTTTGTTTGTTTCAAACAAGAAAAAAATTGCGTGATATTTGCCGTGACCCCCCTCCCCCCAACGTGAGATTAGGTGAGATTTGATACGACCCCCTCCCCCCCTAAAACACCTCACGTAATTAATGGACGCCCCCCAATACTACACGCCACCGCGCCGCGCCACCCTGATTCCGCTGTCCATGCGTTTGTAAACTTAAATCTCTTGAATTATGACATCCATGGAAGGAATGTAGAGAGGTGTTATTCTAATCCCAACACCACATTTATTTTACAGAAACCCAAAAGAGCAAGACGGTGAAGTGTTACCCATGGGCTCTACTGTAGAGATGCTGTCTACAGAAAACCCGGACAATGATGAAGTCGAGGTACAGTACAACAGATTCATATAACCTTCAGGCCTATGGGGTGGGCCGAACACAAAACGCTACATAGACTAAACTTATAATTTTAGGCATATAATCACCATTGGCCATTTAAGCATTTAAACCTCTTTATTTTTGTAACACGTTTTATAAGAAAGAAATCGCCTTTTGTTTTAAAAACTATTTCAGAGAGTCCTGAGCTCTCATTTTATTCTTCCGAGTCGCGGCCTGTACGAGGCACTGGTTCGGTATGGCTAGACCAGAGGTTCCCAAACATTTTTACTCGTGGACCCCTTAGAAACTTTTATGGGATTCGGTGGACCCCCTGCTGCTACATTTGTACCAAATTCCTAAGTATACCGATTTTTCCCAGCAACAGCGTGGACCCTCGTCGAATCTCCCGTGGATCCCTGGGGGTCCACCTGGACCACTTTGGGAATCACCGGGCTAGACAATTAGATATGTATTGTATTGTATAACTCTTTATTGCGCATAAAACAAGTTACAGGATAACAGAGCCTTATGTATATGTCCCGGTACAAAAACTCCACTACATTTTTACACCATGTTTAAAGTTTAATTTCCCCCAGGATACAGCGGATTCCATCTACGAGAAATACGACCCCCTCCTCCACGGGAACACTCGGAGCAGGAAGGAGCGCATCCTCAGCACCAAGTTCATGCGCAAGTTCCTCCACATAGCCAAGCTGATGAAGCCCAAGCTGACGGAGGAGGCCTCCGACTCCATAGCGGACGAGTACGCACGGTTGAGGAGCCAGGATATGATGGAGAGCGATGTCGCGAGGGTGAGTTCTTATTGACGTCAGAGTTAAGGCGGAAACATACTTAGGGCATACGCTAGTTGACGCGGATGCCCGCCGCGTGCGCACGCTCGCGGGTCCCGCTCCGAACATCCGCCGCGGGCCAACGAGTCCGCGATGGGCCAACTTTCATTGTTCAGGCACGTTTGATTACTAAAATACCCACAAAACTAAAATACTAAGCGTTAGTGCTACCAGTATAATGAATAGTCCGTGCGCGCCGCATGCGTACCGAGTGGACGCCCGCCGCCCGCCTTACGGTATAAAGTTAGCGGTGCTCATACAGTTTCGTATTAGACGGTCGTCTGTTACGGGTAAATCTGTGACAGCTAGCGTAGGCCCTTACGTGTCATAACTTGTGACGCGCCAGAAGCATGTAGGTTTCATACATTTATTATGGCTAGGTTAGGTTAGTATTTTTTGTTAGTGGCAATAAAAATACATTCAAAATTTAGATTAAGTTGCTTTTACGACGCAAAAAAACACTGTATAGCAGGGGTCACCAAATGGCGGATGGATCAGACAAATAGTCAACAATAAAAAATGATTGACTCTAATGTACGAATCTTTTGAAAAGAAGGGAATGAGAATGAACGTAGGTAAAACGAAAGTTATGGTGATAGAGAAGAACGACGAAATGACTGAATGTGTTATAACAATTGGGAGTGAAAGGTTAGAACAAGTGAGAGATTTTAGGTATTTGGGATGTATGTTCACGAGTGATGGTAAGTACGATGAGGATATTGAAAGTAGAGTAAAAGCGGGAAATCAAATGAATGGAGCACTTTACTCCGTTGTGAGCCGTCAGGACATTTCTGAAAATGCTCGTTTGGCTATTCACAACGGTGTGCTAGTACCTACTTTGATGTATGGCAGCGAGAGTTGGGTGTGGCAGAAGAGACATGAAAGTAGAGTGAATGCGGTTGAGATGCGTTCTTTGCGTAGCATGAGTGGTATAAAACTTACTGATAGGGTGCGTAATAGCGTGATTAGAGAGAAGTGTGGTCTGAAAGAGAGTATTATTACAAAGGTAGAGAAAGGTATGCTGCGTTGGTTTGGGCACGTGGAGAGAATGGATGAATCAAGGATATGTAAGCAAATCTACAAGGGAAGTGTGTTAGGGCAAGGCGGTCGAGGGCGCCCTCGAAAAACGTATATCGACCAGATCGGCGATGTACTAAACAAAGCCCAAATAAGGAGTACCCGAAACCGTCGAGCGTGTATGACAAGAGTGATGAATGTGAGTGAAGCGAGAGAAGTATGTCAGAATAGATGCGAATGGCGCTCTGTTGTCTCTGCCTACCCCGCAGGGAATAAGGCGTGACGGTTATGTATGTATGTATGTAAAAAATGATTTTTTTCTCATTGATATTATGTAAATTATAATACCTTTGTAATTTCCGTAATCAGAATCACCTTTGTTTTTTTTTTTATTTAATGTGTAGACCGCGTACGTCATTTCATTTCTTGAAATGGACCCCGAGCGAAACTAATTGGTGAACCCTGCTGTATAGATTCCATAGCTCCTGTGAATTAACCTCCAGGAGTCAGTTACGCCCTGTATAAATGAACATTCCACCCCAGACGCAACCAGTGACTGCGCGTACGCTGGAGACGCTGATCCGGCTGGCGACGGCTCACGCCAAGTGCCGGCTGAGCTTCCAGGTCACGCAGGACGACGCGCTGGCCGCCATCGAGCTGGTGCACTACGCCTACTTTAAGAAGGTCAGTCCCGGGGTTGTACGCGTGCTTTAAGGTCAGTCCCAGGGTTGTACGCGTGCTTTAAGGTCAGTCCCAGGGTTGTACGCGTGCTTTAAGGTCAGTCCCAGGGTTGTACGCGTACCTTAAGGTCAGTCCCAGGGTTGTACGCGTGCTTTAAGGTGAGTCCCAGGGTTGTACGCGTGCTTTAAGGTCAGTCCCAGGGTTGTACGCGTACTTTAAGAAGGTCAGTCCCGGGGTTGTACGCGTGCTTTAAGGTGAGTGCCAGGGTTGTACGCGTTTTTTAAGCTGAGTCCCAGGGTTGTACGCGTACTTTAAGGTCAGTCCCAGGGTTACCAAAGGCCAGGGCAACGCGTTGGACGCAGATTTGCACGCCATCATTCATCGTTATAAGCTTCAACCAACAGCATAGTTCTAAACTCCTGTACAATTTATAATAGTTGGTGTATTAAACATAACCAGTGAGATTCACTCATAGTGAAATAAAACGGATACATTCACGTCTTCATATCGAGAAACTCGAAAAGTTTCGGGCCATTTCGGACCCATCATCGGTCGCAGTGCGTCACTGTTCTCTTCACGCGGCTGTTTGACACAACGGTCGAGCTAATCTCGATATAAAGACTGGATGTATCGGTTTTATTTCATGTCGGACCAATTTCACAGAAAAAACACAGAATTTGTCTTGCCTTGTTCAGCAGAAAAATAAAATCTAGCTAATGGGATAGCATAATCGATCTTAACATTTATGACCGATGTTTTACATAAAATTTCCTTGTCTTCTGTTTTGTAATTAATTTGTCAACTAACGTTACCACAGGTACTGACAAAAGAGAAGCGTCGCAAGCGTCGCGCGTCCGCCGACGAAGAGGTCTCGGACTCGGAGGAGCCGAGCCAGCCCAAGCCGAAGCGCTCGCGCCGCACGGTCAGTACAAACATACCTCCACACTACTCGTGAACTTGAACGAACTTAAAAGATCACATCCCCTAGGAACGGGATAAAAAGTATCCTATATACATCTCCTGATTCTAAGCTGTCTTCCCACCAATTTTCAGCCAAATCGGTTCAGCCATTCTTGAGTTATAAATATTGTGTAACTAACACGACTTTCTTTTAAATACATAAATAGGTAATGTTCATTTGATAGTATATGGCAATCGTTCTCAAAGTCCATGGGAGACCAGATGGGGGTTCACGCTGGTGTTGGTAAAAATAGGTTAGGAATTTGGTACAAATGTAAATATCAATATATCAGCAGAGTGTCCATCAAACGAATACAATTTTGAAAGAGGTCTATATCTATAATAATAATAGCCTGGGTCGGTATCCCACCGAAGTCCTCCATTCCTCCCGATCCAAAGTGGTCTGAGGCCAGTCGCCGACAAACATATCTAGGTAGTCCCAGTCCCGCCATCTCCGTCTATAAGACAAGTTTTGGAACCTCTGTGGTGTAATGGAGTCTATTATTTGTGCTACAGGCCCAAGCTGACGCGGATCCTTACGCGATGTCCTCGGACGAGGAGGCCGAGCCGGTGCTCCGCGCCGCGCGCGCCTCGCAGCCCGAGCCCAGCCAGCGGGCCACGCGCTCCCAGACCACTGTGGAACCCAACAGGTCAGTGCTTAGGCCTTCTACTGGCCAGACCTACTCAAAAACATCAATGCTTAGGCCTTCTACTAACTAGAGCTACTCAAAAACATCAGTGCTTAGGCCTTCTACTAACTAGAGCTACTCAAAAGGATAGTGCTTAGGCCTTCCAAACATAGAGCTACTCAAAAAAGTACGGCCAGCGGGTCGCGCTCTCGCAAACTACTGTGGAACCTAAGTCAAACTAACTAAGTGGCCCGCCACGGTATTTGTATTTGCCCGCGTAGCGCTTTCAGCCGGCAAGCTGACGTGACGGCGCGGTGGCAGCGCTTTGACCTGATTGCTCGTCATTTAAAATCTATGCGACCCGCCGTCGCTACCCAGCAAACATTTTGGTCGTATAATGAAACTTTTATAAGACCTCTAGTTATATAGAAGTTGTATTACAGTACCTTTTCTGACTCTTCGTCAAGTAATAGTGCATTATACGTCCGAATAGTCATATACACTTTTTGTCGTATAATAACGTCGTATAGACGTTTTTTCGACTTTTTATACGACCGTCGTATAATGGTGTCTACGATGACGTCTATAAAACATACTTATATGACGTTTTCGTCGTGTAAACGTTTCCGTCGTATAAATGTCGAGTAAGTGTCAATTTCGTAATGAAATTCTCTTTTATACAACTGTTACTCGAACAACAATTGTATAAACGTCGTACTTTTGACCGTTATATAAATGTTGATTAAATGTTACGAGTGCAACGTGTATATGTCCTCAAGTAACACAAACACGATAATACGACCACTATTTCATTAATACTCCTGTTAAGGTCTTAAATTCTACATTTATGTGACTTCCACCCTTTGAAAGTTAAAAGCGATGATAAATCGAGAGGTCAAGCTGACAGGGACAAAAATGAAAATGGTTCCGTATCACAATTAAATGCAAAGGCTACACATATTTAGTAAGTCCTTTATGTGAACCGCGCAGTGCTTTCGCGGCTATGCCGTGCAGTTCATTTGCTTTTTAGGACTCTTTCTCATTTTTCGAATTTGATAGTAATTCACAGTCCAAAAGTGAATATAATGTTAATTGTTGCAAAGAAAGCACTTTAACCGAAATTTATGACTGCAGAGATGATTTTAAAAAGTAGGCTATTGATTTTGCCACATGCATGCATCATTAGAAATCGGCCAAGTGCGAGTTGGACTCGCGCACGATAAGTTCCGTACCAAAACAGTAAAAAAACACTTTTTTTCATGGAAGCCCCGCTTAATTATTATTATTTTGTTTTTAGTATTTGTTGTTGTAGTGACAATACAAACACGTAAAAATTTCAACTGCCTAGCTATCACGGTTATTAAGATACAGCTCGCAGGATGGTGACCATTAAAAACGGCCAAAATTTAGTGTTTTTTTGTATGGGAGCCCAACTTAATTATTATTATTTTAATTTTAGTATTTGTTGTTGTAGTGGCAACAAAAATACATAATCTCTGAAATTTTCAATTGCCTATCTTTTACCGTTCTTGAGATACCGCCTGGTGACAGACGGACAGACAGACAATGAAGTCTTTCACCCTTTCGGTACGGTACAGCACTCTAAAAAAATAATGTCTTGCATATCTTGGATTGCTTCCTTTTAGATTCAAGGACGCTTTTAAAAAGTATGACTAATCAATATCCGCATAATTGTAGATCGTTTTACGGTTCATCTAAAAACAAAAATATTATTTTGGGTTTGTATCGGTCTGAACTGTCTGAACCAACACTTATGTTATCAGTTATTGCGATCAACAGAAAACACTGCTTTTTGAATATGAGTGCAAGAGAGATAATACGCGTGCAGACGTTTAATTATTTCATTATTGAACCCTAAACCGACTATCATGGCGACCATTTCCATTTTGAACACACAGTTTATAGGTCGGGAAGTCATATAGTGGTCATATAACGCATAAAAGTAATTTTTTTTTAATAAAAATATATTAATACTTAAGAAAATTAAAAGCGCTTAAAAATTTTGATACAAAATTACTTCACATTCATCAGTAAACTTAAGTGCACAGTAGTTTCCAGTTGGTGAATATGGTTGTTTCATCTCAAATGTCCAAATATATTACTTGTATTAAAACATGGCGGCTGCAAATATTTCCAAATCAAATTAAGTCAAGTCAACATCGAACGAAAATTCTATACTTATCAGGAGTCACATCACATCATCTTTACGCGACAATAACACAACCATTACATTATATAAAAATCATATTAGGCACCACTACTCTACAAAATGTCGAATAAACGTCGCAAGCGCTATTTTTATGCGATTTGCAGCTAAATCGCCGACGACTATATGACGATTATGCGACTAAAAAGGTTTTTATACGACGCTTACACGAAACTTATACGACTTAAAGTTGAATAAAATGGGCCCTTTTTGCGTCGAGTAAACGTCCTTACGACCTTTATACGACTATACTAAACAACTTAAAGTTGAGACCAAAACGTCTACTCGACCTCGAAATGTTTGCTGGGTAGTCTTAAAAATGTTTGCTCAGTTGGAAAATCTATTGGACAGCCTTGCTCTATTACAATCATACTCTTTACAGGCTGGCCCAGTTCAAGACGGCCCTCCACGAGTTGTTCCGCGAGGAGCGAGCCAACTCGCTCCCGCTCTCGCGCGTGGCGGCACACGTCAACGACAAATACTCCCAGCAGCCGTTCGAGTCCGGGGAACTGCAGGCGGCTTTGGACCGCATGACTGCTGATAATCAAGTCATGCTCGCTGATGACATTATATTCTTGATTTAAGAGAAAAGAAGACAAGAGGTAGAAGTGGGTGTGAAGCGGGTAAGGCATGGTTTTGTCTGTGTAATGTTTTGAGTGCTCCTCCCTCTCTACTACTCGAAGGTTGGCAGAGGGCTACACTACATAAATCTGAAGTTATTATTCCGAATGCTACGAAATTCTAAGAAAATAACTGACAAATCTTATTAGTTATTAGTTTTAATAGTAACAAACCTAATATAACCTACCCTAGCATGATGTACTCTAAAATGTTTGTGGTTTAGCAGAAAACTACAGTCAGAATTACATGTGGATTTCGGAATGTTTCGGAATTTTGGGGTGTTCTCATTGCAGAGATACCTTATGGGATAAGTCCGCCTTTGTACTTTTTTTTGCGACTTATCTCTATTTATTTTATACAAAGAGTTTTTACTTACGTCTTACGTACAAGAAGAAGAGCTAGAAGTGGCTATGAAACGGAATATCACACAAAACGCTATGTCAACAAAACCATGACTATATCGTAGACACTTCTATCATATTTTCTAGATTATAAGTGGTTTCATGTGACTTTCTTATATAAAAAAAATGAATTGCCGTCTAAAATTTTAGGGGTGCCTGAAAACTCATCATCACATTCGTTTTGTCACTAATATAGATGCGCGGTGTCTCAGTGTTTGCCACCAATGTCTCATTGCCCTACACTAATAAATCTGTGTCTTCTTATCTTGTTAACAACTAGTGTTTTAAGGTTATATTAATCCTGTGATTGGATTCGTATTAGGATTAAATATCATCAAGAATCTAAATTAAAAAGTGCCTTGAGCCTAAAGTACAAATTGTCATCACATTGTTCTTGTGAACCCGCCTTTTCAAGAAGCGATTATGGGCTTCATTTTTTTACGTGTTTATTTTTAATCGTTACGTGTTAGTTAAGTTATTTTTAAGCGTTACAAAATAAATCATGTGTCTATTTTGTATTAAAAATCTGAATAAAACATTTTCTTGCGTATTTCTATCTTTTATTTACAAAAATACCAATAAGGGTGCTTACATAAAGAAACAGGTTTCCGGTACAGACAAATCTGTGCGAGTCGGTACCGACCGGTGCATGGTCAACCTGTTTAGAGAAAGAGGTAAGTAGAAACCGGTTTTGTCTGTGCCGGAAACCAGTATCTTTATGTAAGCACCCTTACAGTAGTTAGTATTACTGTCACTTCTTATTTTTTCCCTTGCCTCCTTTTCCACCTTTGAATTTATTCACTTTTCCTCCAATCACTTTCTTAGGCTTCGCATCTTTGTTGCCTCTGCCTTTATTTCCTTGGAAGTTCCTGCCTTCTTTCCCTTGGAATTTTCTCCCGCCATCCCGGCCGCCATCTTGATTTCTACCGAACTTCCTCCCGCCTTCCCGATTATTCTCGAACTTTCTTCCGCCATCTTTGTTTTGGAAATTTCTACCTCCTTTGAACCCTCTGCCGCCTTCTCTATTCTGGAATTTCCCTCCTCCTTCTCTATTCTGGAATTTCCCTCCGCCTTCTCTATTCTGGAACTTTCCGCCTCCTTCTCTATTCTGGAACTTCCCTCCACCCTCCTTGTTAAACTTTCTGTTCCCGCCGTCTCTGTTAAACTTCTCTTTCTTGCCGTCCAGGTTGGGTTGGTATTTTTTCTTCAGTTTTTTGTCGAGCCTCATCTTTTTAAAGCCTCTGACTGAGTCGTCGTCCGCTTTGCGCTTCCTTGGTGCACTGAAGAGATCTGTGGATAGAAGTTACTAATTAACTACCGCTACGCACTGAAGTTGCTTTGTTAAATTGGCTGTTTCATACTCTGACTGATTTTTAGTGTTAGCTAAAAGAATATTTGATATCCAATTGATAGAATCAGAAACAACTCTTACATCAAGAAAAGGAGTACGTATCAGAAAGAATTAAGTGTTGCGAACTTGGCACAAAATCTTAAAAACTAACATAGAGCAAGAGAGTAAATTATTTTCGTTGGTCATAACAGGCTGAGATATGGAAGAACCCATTGGGGTCGAAGTATCTTGGTACCTTTATCAGGCTCGGCGCCCACTTCGGTCCTGTAGTACTCGGCATCGTCGTCAGCATCATCATCGGAGCCCGCTGCGCCCTGGGACTCTGCCGCCGCCAGCTCCATGAGCCTGAAACGAGTCGAGCGTTACATTTTAATAAAGCCCGGTCGCGGAGCACAGCTAAATTCGTTACCGGTTCATTGCAACCAAATATCATAACATAATACCCTAAAACCTATTTCGACTTTATCTCAAATTGTCTTAGTTCGAAAATGACTAAAATCTCAAAAACGTTAAGTTTCATTCAAACAAAATGTTATATTGACGTTTACACATTACACCCGATATCCAAAACGTATAGTTGGTATTTCGACTGAAAGTTAAATTGCATTAGTTTCATTACATCCCAAATTCAAAAACACACTTTCTCATAATGCCTAAAATTTTGTCTAAAGGCCTTAACAAACGTATCAACTCGACGTAAACTCAACCTTCAAACTGAAACCCGTAAGATGATAATTAAATTTATACTGTCTTACCTGTCAATGAAAACTTTCCATATCGAGAATTTGACGTTTAAATCTTGCGACAGTTTTGTTTTGTTTTAGTCATTTTGAGATTAGGTTGATTTGGAAATTAGTAAACACAAGAAAAAGTCAATTAGACTTAAAGGGATATCAGGAATTGTGCATATTAAGAATTAGGCTTAAGTCATTTCGAATTTTAGGCATTATGAAACTTGTCTGTTTTGACATTGCGGTGTATTGAGAACATTGTATTATGATATTTGGTTGTAACGAACCGGTAACCTAAATTCGAGCGTTAATCCGCTGCTATTTATCTCTGTCGCACGCGCGCAATAATATTTTCCTCACGCTCGCACTGTGCGAGCATGAGGGCAATATATCTGCACGCGTGCGACAGAGATAGATAGGAGGGGGTCAACGCTCGAATTTATGTTCCGCGACCGGGCTTTAGTTATGTTCACGAGGTAAGTTAAGATGCACGCGACGGGCGCCCGCGTTAGCTAGCGTAGGCCCGACAATCATCTCAACCTGTTCAAGAATGTGATTACCTCTCGTATGCGGCGCACCCGAGTTTTTGTTTGTATTTATGTATATGGAGCAGATCTGCTCCTAAGCATACAAGGGGTTGAATATCCTACCTCTGGCTTTCAGTGATCTCTTTCTTTTTCTTGATTCCTTCCATAGCCTTCTGCTTGAGTTCCTCCTTCTCCCTCTGCTTCCTTTTAACGTTCTCCTCCTGTTGTGCCTTACGCTTCTCTTTTTGTTTCCTAAAAAACATTGACACATTATAATAAGCACAATAGCAATCGCTTACGTTTGTCATAATCATCCATCCCTTTCCTGTATAGGCCTCCTCAACACATTCACGACCAAGCCTAAAATCAAAACATCTGCGTGGAACCGAGTAGTCTATAAGTAGTACAAAATGAACCCGGCTACCGGGTTCTCGGTATCTCGCGAATGTTTTGAAAAACCCGGGAGCCGGGTCCTTGGTTCTGAATGTGTTAAAGGAACTTGGGCTATCACATCCATCCTTGAATGTTATCAATACTGTATACAAGGTGGCATATAATTGACCGTAAATATAAATATTTTGTATGAATTTGTGACTTACTTCTTTGCGTCTCTTTTCTTCTTTATGGCGGCTTTCTCTTCTTCAGTCTTTTCTATAAGCTCGTGGAATAGCACTTCCCCATCCATAAGTCCGTCTTCTACCTGTGATTACAAACAGTCTTACATAAACAGTACTTATTTACTTATTTATGTAAACAGTCTTAGTCTTGCTTAGGGTCTCTGCAACGCGTCAGGCAAAACACACTTTCTCGAAATTTGCACTTTCTCTAAAAGTGCATTTTCCGCATAATGTACACTCCCAAAAGATACAGTTTCCCAGTTGGGGTACTTTCTTGAGAGGCGCACTATTTCAAAAGTGTTATTTTCCACAAGGCAACCTTTCCCAAAATGTACACTTTTACTTTATTTACTTTGAGAGTAATAAACGTATTTGCTAAAAGATAAATATTATTTTTTTACAATCCTGTGGTCAAAATTGCAAAAGCAGAACGCTTATAGTTTTAATCTTTCTATCCATCCCATCCGGTTGCATTTTGCATCAAGTGTACTTTCCGGGAAAATATACGTTCTGCGAAAATGCACCTATTGACAAAGTGTACATGTACATATCGGGAAATGCATTTTTAGAGAGAGTGTACTTTCCGGGAAAGTGATCATCCTAAAAAATTGCACCTTTACAGAAACTGCACATTTCGGGAAAGTGTGTATTACGAGCCTGACCCTCTGCAACCCTTTCGAAGTTTGCACAATAATACATAATTGAAAAGGAATAAATCAACATAAATAAAAATTAATTACTGTTTTTGGTTTTGAAATGTTTGTCTTGAGAAAAATGAAGGTGAGAAAATATGAATATCTTACAAAACAAACTTGCCAAAGCAAAACGAAGTTCGACAGGCCAGCTAGTATTTTTATAAAAAACTATGTGAAACAAAACGTAGAAAAAGATCCCGACGAATTGAGAACCTCCTTTTTTGAAGTCGGTTAAAAAAGTTGATAGTACAAATGATTTTACCAAATAAAAACCAGGCGAACCTATCCCCTCTCACAACCTTGTCAACTACACCCAACCCTACCTTGATAAGCTGCATGGATATCCGTGGCCCCAGTTCAAAGAGCCGCAGCGCCGACTTGGAGTCGGCGGCGGCGCCGCGCGAGGCCAGCGCCTGCGGGAGCACCACCTGGTGCGCCGGGTCGTCCTCGAACTCGCTCTCCGACATCAGCGCGGCCCTGTTGGTGAAGTTTTTTAGCCTCTGCCACTAGAATAGGTCATAGTACGGACAACTGCAGAGAAAGGTAACCCCCTAGTACTGAAACATTGTATGGGCGGGGGTTACTTTTCTCTGCAGCTGTTTGTACTACGTAAAACTGCTGTGAGATTTACTCATAGTGAACTTACTTTTCGAAGAATTCTGACATGTCCTTACAGCGGTTCAGATTGGGTATTTTACCTTGGACTACCTGAAATAAAAAGATCGTTTGAGGCAATTATGTTCTCACTGCAAAAACTTAAGGCAAAATGATAGAAGTGGCAGTTCACCTTTTTGGTACCCTTGTTGAGTCCGACTGGTATAGCTCTGATGACGTAATGTCTGAAGTCTATAATTTTCGTAGCGGGGTTGTAATTCATGAGGACGCATCGTCGTATGTTTTTTAGTTTCACCTGCAAATAAACATTGTATTGTAATTTATCTGTACTTCAGTTGTAAACAGGCTAAATGTGCTACAAAACAAATGCATAACAGAAGTGTGGTAGATCAGATCTACCAATACATTGGCTTTTAACACTGGATTTTATTGTTCACTGTACTTTGTGCCTTAAGGTCAGTTCACACCGAGACGCGACGCGACACGGTGATGCATAATGAGGCCAGTGAGTTCGCGCTGCGCATCGCGGTGTAGCGCGGCGCCGCGCTACGTCTCGAGGCGCAGACGGCGCAGTGCGACGTACCTGAATGCTTACAATGAAATGTGAACCTTAGCGTGTAGCGAATAAAGTATATTTTGAGTTGGCAGCGCTGCGCGCGCGGCACCGCTCCCGCACACCTCGCGAGTGGCGACGTAGCGCGGCGCAGCGCAACTTATTCTGAATACTCACAATGAAATGTGAACCCAATCTTGTAGTAAATAAAGTATGTTCTATTATAAATGTGCGTGGAGCGCCGCGTCACGTCTCGTCTCGGTGTGAACTGACCCTTAGTTACTACTTTTTAAAACATAACAAAGGTTGACTATTGTCACTCTAACGTTTTGTTCTGTAATTAGTATTGGTCACTTGGATTGTTCGCTCCACACACCAATCAAGAGCACTTCAATTTTACTTTATGGTGTTGTTAATTAGGGTTGTGCGCCATAGAAACAAATGACTACACAAATGATAAAAAATACTGTTAAAAAAATCACTTACACTGGTTATATTAATTGTAGGGAACATATTCTGGAACATTGTTGCCATCAGTTTCATGTGCATGCCTTCGCCGGAGAAGCTGTTAAGGACGATGAGTGGAGCATGCTGGAATGCTTTCATCATGACATACTGCTTGCGGAGCGAGGAGACCACGTCTCGAGCCAGACTGTACTGAAGAAATAGGAATAATTTTACAGAAGTGGAGTCGTATAATTTCCTCATGTGTGTTATGTGTCTTTAGGGGGCGTCCATAAATTACGTGAGGTATTTAAGGGGTGGAGGGGGTCGAGTCAAATCTCATCTAATCTCACGTTGGAGGGAGGGGGTGTCGCGGCAAATATCACGTTTTTTTTTCCTTGTTTGAAACAAAAGAAACTACTATTTAGTCCATGTAATAAGGTCTTAAAAACCGACATGTGGATGGCGCTTTATATTTGACACTTCATGAGTGTATCCAGAAAAAGAAAAATGAAAGACTTTCTTTATGAAGTTATGTCTTTCACTTTCTTTTCTTTTCAAATTTTTTTTTACAAAAACAATCCAACGCGTTTACGTAATAAACCCCATTTTGAAAAATCTCACGTGAGATTGGGGGGTGGGGGAGGGGGTTAAATAAAATTTCACGACATCTCACCAGAGGGAGAGGGAGGTCAAAAAATTAAAAAAAACACCTCACGTAATTTATGGACGCCCCTTATATTGACACTGGCAAAATATACCTTGCCCAAATATAGAAGGGTGAAAGCCTTTAGTCTTGTCTCTAGTCATACTAAAGGTGGGTTTTAAATTTTGAAATCATGGCAGGCAGGTAAGACATTGTTTGGCACATTATCATTGGAGTATTATATCTATTTACATAAGCAGGATAGTTCATACCCAATTTCATTTAAGATTAGAATTGTAACAGTCAAATCATTTCACAGTTTTAAGTAAACCCAAGGTGTTACCGTAAATGGTGATACTATTTGTATTGAGAGGATTATTTGAAACAGTAATAAGCATTATCGCAATAATTACTTCCAATTTTACATTTGGATACATACATACATACATACATACAATCTCGCCTGTATTCCCAAACGGGGTAGGCATTACATTTGGATTCCTGACAAAAAAATATTTTTTGTCTATTACAAGTCGAATTTTAACTGAAACAGTATACTTTATTATTTTGCTTTTATGCAATAGATTTTACGAACAATTATGGAATAGTCACAACAAGGCAACTTACATTATGTAGTTTGAATGTGAGTGTGGGTCCTCGGGGCAGTCGAGCCAGGCGCATGTATGAGCCGAGCTCAGTCTCCGTGAACACCATCATGTGAGAAACATGCAAATATCCCGACACAGACAGAAAATCTTTTATTGTATTCTTCTTCCTTTCCTGAAAACAAAATGTTTAAGCGTTTACGATTTAGATTAAAACAAAAAGTGTGAATGGAATGTACTAAAAGTCTGATTCTTTTCAGTTTAGATATTTTTTTGTAGCTTTAGAAGTTAGCAACAAAAATATTAGAAGCAGCAATCATAAAACTTGATTAAATATTTCTTCTCAAGTATTACAATATCTTTTAGGGGCAAATCAAACTTATCTATTAAAACACAAACGTAAAATAACACAACAATCTGACCTTAAGTTGAGACGCGGTAAACGGCTCCATAACTTTCCTGAAGTCCTTTGTCAGCTCGGTAATGTCTTTGCCACAATGCCCGCGGTGGATCACGAACGAATGGGGCGCCTTTACCAAGTTCTCGGGCTCCAAACCCTGCTTCGTCGCAGTGTTTTTCTTCGCACATTTTCCTTTACGCTTACCCATTTTTTACATAAAATATTGCTTATGTAATAGAATTATACTTAAGCGTTTGTTTTATTATATACGTACTACTAATATAAAATAGAAATGGACATTTTAATAAATTAATAGATGAAAAACGTGAAGCGCAAGTGCACCTTTGGAATTTTTGAGGTTATAATGCGAAAAGCACACGAGTTTGACAGTTCGTGACAGTGACAGTCAACAAGGGTATTTTCATAGCACAAAATTGAGTTACGGTCCGAATTGGATTATTACTTCTCTTTTACAATTTTCGATGTTTTACACGAGGAAAGAATCATTAAGAGGCAGTGGCATACAATACATTGTTATGATTTAAGATGCAAATTGGTGTCCAAAATCCAAAATTAAAGTGACAACGTGAAATAGTTTTCGTTTTGTCTATGTAGCGTTTTGTGTGCTCTGCCTACCCCGTTTCGGAATACAGGCGTGATTGTATGTATATAAAATTGAAGTAATAAATGTATGTTAATGTTTAGAAACCCGTGCGTTTAGGTTCATTTGGTCCACATTCCCATTTCGTTCACATTCCTACTTCGTCTGCAATCAATTCCCAATTCGTCCACTTCTTATTTGGTCAGCATTCCCATTTCGTCCGGTCGATTTCCCACAGTCCTATTTCGTTCAAAATCCCATTTCGTCCGCAATCAATTCTCAATTCGTCTGCATTCTCATTTGGTCCACATTTCCAGTTTGTCCGCATTCCTATTTCGTTTACATTCCCAAGACACCCACATCAACAACATTAAAAAAATACCTACAAGCCTACAACTGAATTTATCATTTTTAAAAGTTTGCTCCATGAACATACTAGTCCTCGAGGGTGGTGGTAAGCGAAAACCGCATTGGTTAGAAAATGTTGACGAAGTGGGATTGTGGACGAGATGGGAATATGGACGTAATGGGAATGTTGACGAAGTGGGAAGAGGACGAACTGGGAATCTGGACGAAGTGAACCTAAACGAACCTGTGCCTATGTGATGACGATGATTCAGCATCCTGAGGTACGGACAGCTGCAGAGAAAGGTAACCCCCTGCGCATACAATGTCTCATTACTAGGGGGTTACTCTTCTCTGCAGCTGACTGTACCTACCTATTTCAATCCCTGTCTTTACTTCTCTTTCCATCTCTCACATGAGTTGGATATTAAATTCATCATAGTACTTCAGAGAAAAATATTAGGTACTTACTTTATTTTAAAAAAACCTTAAAAAATAATACAATGCACATAATGTAACTTCAATAAAATTTTGGCATCCTTTTTTTCACGAGTTGAAGGAGTGAAAGAAGGAGCAATAAAACACTGCAAAACAAATCTGTTATGTATAGACAATACATGTGGGTAGTTAGTGCTACCCACAATTGAGGGTAGCTGTGGAAAGCAGTCTGCATTCGCGATTCCAGGCAGCACATCTGCTCCTCACCCAATTTGTAAGTTTATAATAAAATCAAAACAGCTTTATTTCCTGCTGGTTCATTTTAATTGTAGAATTCCCATACTCGCACATGAAATACTACACTATTTAATACATACTTCTAAAAGTCTCGTTGTGTGGTGATAATTGAATTTGAACGCTCAATTTTCATTTTGAATGCAGTTACACAAAACCTCCACAAGAGACCCGTAGACGCAGAATTTAAACAATACATTGAAAATTGATTAATGGTAGGTGTAGCGATCACATACAGGGCCTGAGGAGTCACAGATTAAACAAACGTGAGACAACTAATCGCTATGGGTCACCAGGACCACCTATTCCGAAAACTTCGACTAGTTAAGGAATAACCGCTTCTACCATGGTCCTACACGCGATAAAGAAAAAATACAAAATCATGAGAACATAAAGTCCGCGTAAGTGGTAGTCGCGCCGCGTTCCTTGGTGAAACGATGGTTCGATTCTCTATCCTATTTTACTTTACCGTACAATAAAGTGCAATATTGTTTAATACCCATCTATTCTAATTTGGATTAGATCTGAAGAGTACTGCGAAGAGCACGTGTGTACGCGTGAGGCTGTATTAGCTAGCTATGCACCGAAACTGACGCTCGTCGGCCCCAACTCATCAAGATTTTTAATATTACGATACGCGTTGAGCTAGAGTTAGGACCCGCGCCAATTCGCACCATCGCCATAGATAAGAAATGCGAACACCAAAAAAAAAAACATGACAGGTGCTTTAGAAAAGTTTTATATAAAAAGACAACTTTAGCGTTTTGTTATTAAAAATTAATAAGAGGTTTATTTTAAAATCACAATAAAGAATGTAGCAGACTCGCGTCCCGCCTCTATGAATATAAAAGCCCCTATACCTCCCTATTACAGTACCAGCTATATCTATAGTCAATTCTATTCTATTTTAAATATCGTATCATAAAAAAGAAACACTTAAAATGGGCGAATGGAATCTGTTGGTTATATCTGCGTGGTTGATTACAGGTGTACTTCAATGTATTAAATTCGTTTAAATCTAGTAATACTCATTGACGCGACCAGGGTTCCATTATTAGAATAGAGACAAAGTTTACAGATGACTTATTTGAGAAACAATCGAAGTATGCCGGGTCCTCTAGTCGCGTCTGTAGTTCTACTAATAGACTTATTAAGAGTTAATTCAAAGAAACCATCATTTTATTCGTGAAAATCGATACATTTTTTAGCTATTTCATGTTATCTTAAGGCTAATACTGTTGCACTGGAACAATATCTAAAAGATAAGTATCTGGAGACAATTTTTAGACACTGGCAAGATGTTTATGCCGTGCTGCGTTCAATCTAAGCTCACTTTATGCAGCATCACATAAGTTTTCGAGTTACAAAAATACAAAACATTGTAGTTACAATTTCAAAGTATCAGATAAGTCTAGCGCTTGTAACTTAGATATTTTGAGCGAAACGTGTGTCCTTCGAAGCGGAGTCAGATATAAACAACAGAATAGTTTACTCGCGAATGAGATGACTGCGTTCCCCTCCATAGAAGGTACATTATTGAGGGTTGGGTTGAAGAAAGAACCAATAGATGTCGCTTTATCACTGCCTTTCGGGCGCGCGCGTTTTCACCAAGTAATTTTACTGACTGTTTCTAGGGGGGAAAACTGCGCGCGCTATTGTTCTGAGCAGCCATTTGTAAATGAATTTTGTACTTTTGTCGTGCGACAAATTTCTACCACATCACGACATCGTAACAAGGGTAAAGCCAGAATGATTTTAATTTTGAGATCAGAATTGACATTTGCAAATGAAGCCTAAGAGACTTCAGTTCTAGCCATACCTTTATTAAGTTCATAGTAGTGTAATTTAACAGGGGTAATTAGTGATGAATTTAAATCAGTATTTAGCTCATTTTCTTTCCGTATTAGGACGTTTAGTGATTCTTTCGCCACCGCATCGTGCCCTCGAAACGATCGAGCGTAAGGTAAAATATCGAAGTGTAGCAATGCGTTAGGTTTACACATTAATTTATTTGTTTAGTGCGAAAATGTTCAGGCACGATAATTATAGCTTCAGTGTTAGCCACTTTAATTGGTAATCTACTCGCAAGAGATGAGATGTCAAGGCCTAGTCTACAGCCAAAGATCCCGTGTGACGTGAGGTAGAAACATAAGTGAATATAATTTAAAATTTCCGTAAAAACTTGATATTTAATTCGATTCTTGATCCATAAAATCGAAATATAAAATTTGATTACACACAAGTGTACTAAAACTTTAAAATATGCCAGATCGCAAATTGAAAAGAATGCTGGCATGCAACAAAATCCCGAGTTCATTTAAATGTCAAACAGTACTGAATTTATTTTGTAAAGATTTCTACCTCATTATCACAGAGAGATCTTCGCTCGAAGCCTGATGTTGGTATGAAGAAATTATTTTAACTTTTTAACCTAATGAGGCCCGGCGTCCTAAAAATAGGACAAATGACAAATCGAAATTACATTGGCCGGGGTTTCAAGATTATTGACAAAAAAATTCGGGCCTCAGAAGGGTAACATTATACACTTTTCGTGTAACGACCGCGTTTGTGAGACGCTTTAACTATACCTGTTTTTTAACAGCAAAAATCCCTTCGTTGACATACCTATCGTAACATAAATAGGTGCCGTAGATTTTGCCACATTGTAACGTAGAGTAACGTAGATACTTCTGTCACGGTTACGTAGGAGTAACGCGAAAGTAACACAATTTTTGTAAGGCTGATTCCACGAAGCTCTCTTTAATATTTTACTTTTTCTAACCCGTCCGTATAAATTAGCTACCTAATTTCATACTAAAAGCTATCGTGAAAATGATTGAGCGATGTGTGGTTTGGATCACAAGATGTCTACATGAACGAGTTTGCGAAGAATAAAGAAAAGAGCTTGTTTTTAAAAGATTTTAATTAATAATTCATTAAAACAAATACGTGCCACAGTCGTCGAGTCGTGCGCACCTAAGGTAAAGGACTACTAATAAGTCCGAAACCAGACGAGCGTATATTCGGTGATCCGTTTTAAATGCTCGGAAAAAATCGTAACTAGTTACTACTTGGTGTTACCAAAGCCATGTGCAAATTATTACCAATGCTCTTTTAAATAGTTAAAACCAAAATAATGGTAACGTTTATAAATAGTTACGTATAAGCATGTGGTTATATTGATATAAACCAATGAAAAACTAACCAGATTGCTGAACTTTTAAATATTTTAATAGAAAAAAGTGATTTTAAATATCTGGCTGAACTGTAGAGACAGCGTGCTTTTGCCTTTTGTATTTTTTAAACTATACAACTTACATTTAGATAAAAAACACATGCCTAAGATTTATTGCATATTTAATTAAGCGTACTTAAATTAAAGACGCCTTAGAACTTTTTAATAGTGTGGCAAAATCTACGGCCTTCCCAAATGTGTCTATTTGGAATGCCAGCAGTTACCGGTTCCCGCGTTTTTCGCACAGATCTACAGTTAAAGCGTCCACGATCGCGCCCAAAAATGACCGACATTACGTCGCCAAGGGAATCAATTACAAAAAAAGCCTGTTAACTTTCTTAGTACAAAGCATCACAAAAATACTACAAACAAATGTGTAGATGCAACAGAATAATGTTAAAACCGAGCACAAATCATCGATAAATTATTAACAAAATATGTTTATATGCAAAAAAATATTGTTAAGGTCTTGCCCGCGGGGGGCGGAAAATAACTATGTTACAAAAGGACGCCGCGGCGCCGCCGCCGCTCGCTTAGTGCTGGTCCATCTGCAAGGAGATTGAATGGAGTAAGCAAATGATTGTGAGGAACAGTGCGCGGGGCTTCGGCTTTGTATGTAGCGCTGGCTTTTGTCTACCGCCCTCGCAACCGGGAGTTTGTTTTGCCAGTTCGAGTTTGAGTGGTTTTGAAATTTTTGCGACATCTTTTTGTGAGTTTCAAGCTCTTTATAACAATGGGAGAAAACCGGCGATACAAATGTTTTCTTGTATTGTGTTAAAAAAATTCCGAGATACTTAACACAAATTAAATTCACCAAAATTTACGGATATTTCGGGTAACTTTTTCTTCCCTGAAATACAAAATAGAGCAAAAAACGTTGTGGCATAAATTTCAAGAAATGCTCATCTATGGACTGAACATAGACCGCGAGCGACTTAGACATTAAATCAGCGGAATCTACCACAAGTGTCATTTTGTCGGTCGTCACACATTACGTCCTTTACTGTATAAAATAAGTAAAGAACACATAAATAAAGCGTCAAGACGCGCGCTCGATGCAAAAATGAACCGAGGAATCAAAAACGTAAATTTTTACAGTGTCAAAAGATAGTTGGCCGCAGTTCGGGATTTAAACTGCGGCAGATGACTCATGTTCTAGGGTTGAAGAATCGTCTTGTTGAAGAAGAGTCTTTAGAAATATTAAGAATAAACATGGGAGTTTAAAAAGCCTTTCTGTTTTTTTCTGCGGGGGATGAGGCACCAACACACAAAAGGTTTTTCATCTTCAGCCTATTTACATGAATTGACGTCTTCAATATTTTCTTTTCAACTTGGAGAACTGAGATAAAGAGATTTTATTTTTACAACATCGGCAAGGGTTTAAATAGAATAAGATATTCTATAAACTAGAGCACTTTCAGCACACCACTCTGTGAAACGGTCATTATTAGATAAGTTGATTTGGTTAAAAACTGTCGTATTGTTGGATTCGAAAATTACTGCCGTTAAATTGGAGTGCCAGGCGTGTAGACAAGCGTGCAATCTTGAAACAGCGGTTTAAAATCATTCATGTTCCAGCCAAGCATTGTAGCTTTGCATTGTGTATTCATAAAGGAAGGAATTTTGGATGCCATGAAAGGAATTGATGGTATTAAAATAAGGCGGCTTAAGTTTTTAATTTTTCGAATTAAACCAACTAAAATAAAGCCTGAAAAGTGTACCAGCGTGCACGCTCATCTACACTAATCCTTATCTATCAGTGACGATGCAAAAGGGGCCTTGCCCCCCGTGGGGGACGCGCCGCCCCGCGTGACTTTGGGGGAGTGTGAAGAGAGAACTGGCGTGCGTTTGTCTGCAGTTTTCTTTTCAATTTACGTGATTAGACGGAGAATATTTTCCGGTGGGAAAAAATCACGTGACAACACTTGAGATTTTTTGTAAATTTTCCTACACAGCTTCCATTAGTAACAAGTTACAACTAGCACAAACAGCCAATTAAATGCAGTGCTAAAAAGAAACTGCGGAAAAATTCTCTCGTAGAGCACCAGCGATTGACAACATTTTCAATTTCACCGAATCTTCAATCCAACATCATTGAATTACGTCACGTGCGCCAAATAACAAAGTGACATCATTCCAACCACAGACTGTTTGAAAAACGTTAGATATCACCTTGAGTTAAGGCACCTTATTACTAAAGGCTATGCTTATTTCAAGTGCCACTTTTAGAGAAGCAAAGAGGCGTTCTAGCACAATGTGATATAACGGACGACCTTTTACTCTACGTCATTTTCTTCCCAATCTTTTGAATTTTTTCAACGCCACGTCAAATTATTGCGATGAAGTTAAAACTTGTGTGAATAGAGTTATTATACGTATTTAAGGATCAGCGAAAGGCTGTGTTGTATGTCTGTTTGTATTCGTCCTGTCGTGCTCAAGAGATGCACCATAAAGAAAACTGTCTTTAGACAACTTAATGTGGATTGGGTCCCAAAAAATCACGTTACAGGGTGACTTAGCCAATCAGGGACATAGTGTCCACTGAACCTTGTTAGGTTAAGTTATGCTTCCATCCTAAAATTGCCAGTGGCTGATCTGATCACTAGTTATTATCCGCACGGATATAAGCTTCGTTGTCGGTTAGAAGCGGCAAAGAAAATGTTGTCGACCGCATGGGCGTTCACAAGACCCATCGCCACACTGCCCGTTTGAATCGGAACATGGTGGCGTGGACGGTGCAGGCGACGGTGCCGGAGCGCCGCGCGCTGCCCGGCCGGGCGGCCTCGCCCGGGGGCTCCGATGGAGGCTCTGATTGGGGCTCCGCTGGGGGCTCCGGGGAGCCCGGCAACGCCTGGGGGAGTACAACTGTGAGCTCGCTACAAAGCCCCTCACTGTCGATTTTTGTAAAACGGGGATTTTGGGGTGTGAGGTTGAGTTGGAATCATTTACGCATTCTCTGGAAGCGTAGAATTTTTATGCAAAAGTTAGACGCAGCAACAGTTCCGTTGTTTATTAAGTCTTCATACTCTTAAGTGACATCGTCACATTATTTAATGATGATAGATGAAGCAAGATTAGTATGCCAGAAAATTAAATGTAGGTATGTATTTTTTTACTAAAAGACTAGAAAAAAAGTTGTGTACACTACTGCGAATTTTAGGAACAAAATTCCCAGAAATCAACACATGTATAGGGTTGGCTAACAGTTGCTACAACAGGTGTAAACAACCCAATCTGAGGTGACCAAGTGGACGTAGATCAGTTGGCTGCCACAGATATCGCGAGGGAGTAGATCCAGTTAGATCTTTCAGACGTCGATGCCTTGAATCCTCGGGATCCCACGGCTTCCCCCTACCCCGGCAAGATGGCAACGTCAGACTGGTTTTAGTGAATATATTCCCCTTTTCCCTTCCACTCGGGAAAGAATCCCACGTAACTCCTCGGCCTCCCCAAGTGCGCGAAATTTCCACTCCGTTAAAAAAGTCATTTTAGACCTAGGGGTTAAAGACCTGCAAATGCTGGTTCAAGACTGCTAAAATAGGAGGAATGATTTTACCAAGTATAGCAATGGGTAGAAAGAAAATGTTGATTCATAAAGTTACTGGTGATGGTCTGAGGCTGTTACCTGTTCCTGTCCGTTGGCTTCCTGTGACTTCATGACGTCTGGCAGGTCTGGGGGCGACGAGTACGGGGTCAGATCCAAAGCCTCAAATTCACCGTTTTCCTTTCTGTCGGGACAAATGTGTGACAATTAGTGCGAGTAGAAAAATCTATCGTATTTACTGGTGGGATAGCTGCTAGAGTTGAATGGATATGGTAAAAAAAATTTATAACACTATCGTCATTAGAATCTCGATACAAAGGCGTGAGGGTGTCCGGTTTGTCTCACTCACTATGAGTAAGAGTAGTTTTATGTAGAACTAGCTTTCCGCCCGCGGCTCCGCCCGCGTGGAACTCGGTTATATTGCGGTATAAAGCACAACTATAAGAAAACTTCTCG
>BHDV01070388.1:0-32967 GCA_005406045.1 Adoxophyes honmai | reverse complement strand
CATGGGCTTTGCTTGCCAGTACTTTTTTAATTCTTTGCTAATGCATTTATATGTCATTCTCACTATTTATTGAACACCCCTCGTAGTCATCTATACGTCGGTTTATCATTTTACTAAGTAGATGTACCTAGTGGACGGCATTAAAGTTGGCAGGATTTTAAGGGGCGGGGGTAAGTTAGCGCATCGCTTTTGCCTGGAAAAGCAATGTACCTAGTAAGATTACCTATGCTCTCAATGCTATTTACAAGTGAAAGTTAAATATTTTAAGCAGCAGATTATGAATTAGTTTGTGCCGTGGTAGCCTAGCGGTTTGACCTGTGGCCTCTTATGGTCGGGAGCTCGAACCCAGCCTCGCATCTCTGAATTTTGCAGAGTGTATGTGCGTCTAATTTGATATTTACCACGAGCTATTCGGTGAAGGAAAACATCGTGAGGAAACTGCGACGAAGTAATTCAACTCATACTAAGAGGAGACCTGTGACCTGCATTGGGACATATTTAGGCCGGATTATTGTATTATTTTATTTCGCTATCTGTGCGTTTGGAGGTTTTTGTTTATGTTTCTAGTCTTGAATGTGTAAAGGTACATGCAGTCAGTCATTATGTAATATTTAATTTAGGAGCAGAGCACTTTTCGCTACAATGCACCATTTTCAAGATATTAGCGAAAAACCCAATAGTGAGAACTTTAAACCCCTCCCGTACTCCGGCTCACCTCCTAGACGACAAGACTTGTAGTATGTTCACTCCTCAAGCATCGTAAATAATTTTCTGAAGAAATCGTTAAGATACCTGGACTATATACGCCGTTGATGCTAATGTCTTGCAAGTTGCAAATAGCAGGCACACAGTTTAAGGTCAGTTCCGGATGGGCCGTGCGGCTCCTCGGCGGATGTCCGACTGCACTGTTGACCTTTCTCTTCCTTCCACTTACTGCCAACATTGGCCTTTGTGTTATTTTTGCACTCAGGCCTCAAATGAAGGCCGACCTCATAAATATGCATTTAAAGATATGCCAAGTTACCGAAAGTTCTCGGAAATCTCAGGAAAGTGTGACAAGACAGGAATTTTAAATTCAAGAAACGGAAAGTTACGATCCCCATACGGATAAAAGAACTTCCTGAAATTTCTAGGTGAGAAATTCCGCAATTATTGAAATAAAATTAAATATGTATACTCATTTAAAGTTTACTTTGTCACATCAGTAGGTAGGTACACACAATTACGGAACTGACTAAGATCACTTTGTACTTTTGATTACCTACAATGTTATCTGAATCTTTAAATGATTGACCACCTCCAACGACATTTATTCGTACATTAATTAGGCGAATACATTCTAATTTGTTTATTTAACTCTTTTCACACAACAGAATTCAGGCAAAAAAACACGAATTAGTACTTACTAATAAGGTAAACGGCCCTATACTCGACACTTACTCAATACTAGGCACTTGCAACCTTACGGGCGTTGAGGCGTCGAGCATTGTTAATATTACCTTAGGCATTTGAGTTTTTTTTGATAGTATCTAAAGCTTGAACACGCCAAAACGTGGGCACATAAAATATGAAATAAAAAAATATGTAAACCATAATTCAAGTTTTTTATTATTGTAATTGCCTACTTATTACATTATTGTACATTTTTACATATTTTTTTATTAATTGTCATTTGAATACGCCATAGATCGTACTTTACGTCGGATCCGGCTCATTAGAGTCTGCACCGCACTGTCGGGATATTTTTTGCAAGCCCAAGTCCACATTTTTTGCAACTCGGCAGCCGATTTAGGGTGTCTATGTTTTTTTTTCAAAATCCCTTTCATTATGGACCAATATTCTTCGATCGGCCTCAGTTTAGGACAATTCGGAGGATTGCACTGTTTGGGTACCACAGCAACAGCATTCTGGTCATACCATTCCATCACCGCTTTAGGGTAGTGACAGCTCGCAAGATCAGGCCAAAACAATGGTTGTGAACTGTGGTTGCGTAAAAAGGGTAAAAGACGCTTTTGCAAACATTATTTTTTGTAGATTTCACCGTTTACTGTGCCTGTTGTGATAAACGAACGACTTCGTTTGCCACAGCTACAAATAGCTTGCCATACCAGGATTTTTTTTGGAAACTTCGATCTCTTTTTTACCTTACAATCTTCTGGGGCATCTCTACGACTCTTAGAAGTATAAAATTCTTGCCCCGGTATCTGTTTAAAGTCTGCTTTTATATATGTTTCATCATCTAATACAACGCATTCAAATTTTGTCATCAAATCATTGTAAAGTTTTCGTGCTCTTCGTTTTGCAGATAAATTCTGCTTAGCATCACGATTTGGTGCAGCTTGACCCTTGTACGATTTTAAATCATCTCTTGATTTGACTTTTTGCACATAGGACTGCGACATTTGTACCTTTTTTGCGACATCGCGTGATGATAGCTTGGGATTCTCTGTAAAAAGCAGCAAGACACGGGCTTCTTTTTTTTTGTCCTTTACTCCTTGCTTTCCTCCACTACCGGACCTCCGATCCAAGGTCAAGCGTTCTCGGAACTATTTTAAAACCGAACAAACGGTGGATTGTGTGTATTTTAATAATTTTGCTAGTGTTCTATAGCTTAAACTGAGTTTTTGCGTATGGTTGAGCAAAATATTTTCACGCTGCTGATATTCAGAGCTCGCCATCGTGAAAACGACTGAATGAAGTGATACGCTCTCAAGGTATTTTTTGTTTATCATATAAAGGAGTTTACATTTACAGCACTAAATAGTTCCTATACTGTGTGAATGAAAAAAAAAAAGTACTTATGTGTGCCCACGTTTTGGCGTGTTCAAGCTTTATATCTACTTGCCTAAATGCTTTTTAGCGTTCCGTACACATAAGGATAAAAACGGCACCCTATTCCTTTTACTAAGACTTCGCTGTCTGTCCGTTCGTCCGTCTGTCTTTCATCGGGCTTTATCTGAAGAGCCCCGATAGCTAGACAGTTAAACTTTTCACAAATGATGTATTGTTGCCGGTGTAACAACAAATCCTTATCCTTACTAATATTATAAGTAAGTAGTGAGTTTGTTTGTTTGTTCCGCTTTCACGCCGTAACTACTGAACCGATTGCTTTGAAATTTTGCAGACGTAAAGATAGAAGTCCGGATTAAATAATAGGCTACTTTTTATCCCGGAAAAAATGATGTTCCCGAGGGTAAACAAAAACATAGTTTGCTTGATAGATCGATATCGATCGATGATAGATCGATATCAATCGATGACCGATCGATAGATCATAGATCGATGGCGCTGTGTATTGTTTGAAACCAGAAGTTTTCTTATAGTTGTGCTTTATACCGCAATATAACCGAGTTCCACGCGGGCCAAGCCGCGGGTGGAAAGCTAGTACAAAATAAAATAACTGTTTAGGGAGGGCTCCCGTACAACAAACGCGATTTTTAGGGTTCCGTACCCAAAAGGTAAAAACGGGACCCTATTACTGAGACTTCTGTCACCAGGCTGTATCTCACGAACCGTGACAGCTAGAGAGTTGAAATTTTCACAGATGATATGATGTATTTATGTTGCCGCTATTACAAACAATACAAAAATCAAAATAATAATAATAATTAAGGGGGGCTCCCATAGAAAAAAAAGTGATTGTTTTGCTGTTTTTGGTACGGAACCCTTCGTGCGCGAGTCCGACTCGCACTTGGCCGATTTTTTTATTCTATTAGGACCAATCAACTTTTTTGTGTTTTTAGAGTCCTGTAAGTCAGGAGACAACTGCGATGGAGTTGATGAGAGTAGTATAGGTCTTGTGTTATGCTCATGAGTTGCGTCATAAAGAAATTGGTACTGTGGACTGTATCCTAAGCTGACCCAGGAGACGTCACTACGCCGACCAAGGACACAGCAGAATGTATCAAGTTTTATTTTCTTTGTTACCTAAAAGGCAAATGAGATTCTAATTTGCCCGCCAGTCGTTTCATAGCTCATAAGTAGACTCATAACTGTGAAAATACAAGCAAGAAAATACCTGTAATGAGTCATATAGGGTGTTTCTATCGTTACCATCTTGGACCATTATTTAAGGGGGGCCAGTGGGGTAGCAAATCGACCGACCGCAAGGCCGAGCCCTTGAACTGGCCGCCGCTCATCTAGGACTCAACTATTCAGGCGCCTGGTGATTGAAAAGGTCGTGTCAGTCCGACCTGATAGGCCAATGTTTTATGCAAGTATTTAGGGGAGTTCTCAGGGTCAAAGAGACACTGGTAATGAATTGGCGATCGTTGACGTGGCGTGATTTCTTGCAGGAATTCTAGTTCGTCAGGTGTTAGGTCGTTTTTTTTAATTTCAATCAGTATTACTCAGCCCGTTTACAGTTATGAAATGGCATAATTATAATAATAAAAAAAAATGTAGGTACACTTAACATGAGTTCTTAAACAGTAACTATTTTTTTTAAGAGGAGTAAGGCGGGACCTTTAAGACCACTGTTCGTGTATGATTCTAAACTGACTTGATATAAAAAAAAGTATAGAAATTAAAAATTCAATTAGTATAGTGAAATAACGGAACTACTCACGTATTTTATACCGAGATTGGCTAGACATGTTTCGAGTCAATCCGTGACCCATCATCTGGAGCTAGGTACGCGCCACGGCAGCGGACCAACGCTTTTTATGTTTAATGGCGTTCAAAACATAGTATTATAACAGGTTTAGGATTCCAGCCATGTACAACTATGCCTATGCAAACTCCATACTTTACCTCAATGAAAAGAATCCACCCCACGACTTGTTTGTGTTAAACAGCGACGGACAATTTTTGCGCAAACTGCGAACCCACACGAGCGTCATACCAGTATAATTCGACGTATAAAGGATTCTAGTGGTCTTTAAAAGTGCTTACTGTGGGCAAAGCCAGTTTTGTAACGTACCTAACTACAAAGTATCAGAGTGTCCTTGTTGGTGCTTTCGTCTCAGTACGTCTGTTGTGTTCAAAACGATCATCCAGTAGATAACGATTTCGTTTGCGAGTTGACGCGGAATTGTATGGAGACGTGTCGACCGCGGCAGTTGTGCAAACGTTCCGCTGGCGGCGCTGTTTCAGTTAACATAATAATTTTGCGATAACTCGCAAACGAAATCGTTATCCACTACATGATCGTTTTGAATACACGTACATGATATAAGCAACATTGTCGGCAGTTTGCGGCGAGGTGGGCGCGCTGCGCGCCGTGCTGGCCGGCGGCGCGGACGCGGCCACGCCCGACCAGCACGGCGGGTACCCGCTGCACTACGCCGCGCAGATGTGCGGCGCGCCCGCCGCCACCGACCACCAGGTAACAGTAACACCCTTGAACGATCGACGGGTATAATAAAATCCCTGGTCCGATTGTGCTGAAGTTTCTATCTTCCAACCTATCTCACTTACAGTTGTAGGTATTGACCAACCTGATTAACCCTTTTTTAGATCATACTACCTCGGCCTTACAAGCAGCTATCGAACAACTTGATATAGTACACGTATAGTTAAAATTAGTCATTCTTTCAAATAGTACACCCAAGGTTTAAAAGCATGTGGCCGGTAAACCGCCTCAACTTTTTTGAAGACATCACCAAACGATCTAAAAATCTGCATACAAAATACCTAAACGCACAACCAACCCACAGGAAAAGGAATTCGCCTATCCTTGCAGAAAAAAGAAGCCAAGAAAGATATTCTTAACAGAACTGCACTTGTTCACTTATAGAGTCGCGGCGCGGCTTTAGAAGTGCTGCGCGCGTTAGTGAAGGAAGGTGGCGCTCGAGTGGAGGTGCGCGACGCGGACGGGCGCACGCCGCTGCTGTGGGCCGCCTCCGCCGGCTCCGCGGCCGCCGTGCTGGCGCTGCACCAGGCCGGCGCCAGGGTCGATGACGCCGACAGGTGAGGACTAAAGGTGGCGCTAGAGTGGTGGTGCGCGAAGCGGACGGGCGCATGCCGCAGCTGTGGGCCGCGTCCGCCGGCTCCGCGGCCGCCTTGCTGGCGCTGCACCAGGCCGGCGCCAGGGTCAATGACGCCGACAGGTGAGAACTCACTCAAAAGATGCCGAGACAGGCGAGAAGAGACTCGTGTAGGTGAGGAGACAGTTGAAAAATAAGAACAAGGAGCAAAGAAGGACAAGTTAGACAGTGATAGGTTTAGTCTATTTCGGGCGCAACTCTACTCTCGCCCTGTCATGCTAAGCCGATTGCTTATCACAACCGTCATAAAAAGATCTCTTTGTCTGAAGTTGACTGCCTAAAGATGAAGTACTTAATGTTCAACAGGGACGGCTTGACCGCGCTACACTGCGCGGCTGCGCGCGGGCACACGGAAGCTCTAGAAACGCTGGTGGGTTTGTGCGGAGCCCGAGTGGACGTAGCGGACTCGCACGGCTGCACGCCGCTGCACTACGCGGCGGCGCTGGGGCACGCCGACGCCACCGCCGCGCTGCTGCAGCACGGCGCCGACGCGCACCGCCAGGACCGGCGCGGCCGCAGCCCCGCGCACACAGCGGCCGCTAAGGGACAGATCGAGACTGTACGAATCCTCGGTACGTCATTTTTACCGGAAAATAAAATCCTTACTAATATTATAAGTCATAAAGTGAGTTTGTTTGTTTGCTTGTTTGTTTGTTTGTTTGTTTGTTTGTTTGTTTGTTTGTTTGTTTGTTCCGGTTTCACGCCGTAACTACTGAACCGATTGCTTTGAAATTTAGCAGACGTAAAGATAGAAGTCCGGATTAAATAATAGGCTACTTTTTATCCCGGAAAAATTTATGTTCCCGAGGGAAAACCAAAATATAGTTTGCTTGATCGATCGATATCGATCGATGACCGATCGATAGATGATAGATCGATGGCGCTGTGTGTCATTTGAAACGAGAAGTTTTCTTATAGTTGTGCTTTATACCGCAATATAACCGAGTTCCACGCGGGCGAAGCCGCGGGCAGAAAGCTAGTAGTAAATAATTTTAACATTTCGTTTCGTTCAGGTATGCTTTAGGCACTAGGCTAACAACCTGACACGAAAACTGTCCTAGAAGTGGCCCAGAAAAGTATAATGGTCACAGCTTTGACTATGTAACGTTTAGTATGGTCTGCCTATCCCATTTTGAAATACAGACGTGATGTGTATGTATGTATCAATTTTAACTAACTGTTCACGGAAAAATCACGGAACTTTGTACAAAATCAGCAATCACAGAAGTATTTTCTGTTTACAGGAGCAAGAGGAACGAATTTATGGTTGCGTAATTCTAAAGGCGATCTACCGCTACATGAGGCCGTTGCATCTGGTCGCAGAGAATTAGTGAAGTGGCTTCTGGATGGTCGGCCTTCACAAGTCAATGCTACCAATCACGAAGGCCGCACTCCTCTACATATAGCAGCGGCTACCGATAACGCTGATCTCTGTCGACTTCTGTTAGATCGGGGTGCAGAAGTCAATCCTGTGGCGCGGTCATCGAAAAACGAACCCATGACGCCTTTAGATTGTGCAACAACTCGCGGCCATAGATCGACGGCCAAGTATTTGCAGATGCATGGTGGTCTTCCAGCTTCGAAATTGGGAAATACGGAAATAGTAATTGATGGAGCCCCAATAACAGCTTTACCTACAAGAAGAGTGACGAGTACAAAAATAGATGTACGTGACAGGATAAGGATAGAAAAACGAGAAGTTGTCGAGCTCTCAAGCCCTGTGTTTGAGAGGCGGCACCAAAGGAATAGGATGGATAGCGATTCTACTAATGGCTCGTCAACTGATGATAGACGAAATTCAAGAAGGTCGGATAAAAAGTATTCAAGCAGACATCAGGACCGACGAAAAAGATTAATTGAACCTCAAAAAAGCTTCAGCGATGGTTACGACACCGATTTAGAAGGTCAATCTAAACACGAATCTCACAGTCGTAGGCATAGAAAAGGACATAAGAAAAACAGATCTAAAAGCGAACCATCAAGACGAAGTAGAAGTAATTCAAAATATCGTGGACGGCATCGATCTATATCTCAGAGTTCAACAGCGTCGGACAGTGGTCAAGAAAAAAAGAAAAGTAAACAGCACCGCAAACGTGGCCGAAGGAAGTCAACTTCGGCTTCAGAGAGTAGTAGTTCAGAGTCAAGTGAAAGAAGGAGCACAAAACGTAAGGGTAAAAAAACTTCAATACACATTGAAAACGATGATGAAAAACAGAGCGTTAATATCGTGAAATACAAAAGCACAGAAAATTTACAACGCTTTGAAACTAAAGAATCAGTACCAATATTGGATGAAAAAGAAACGGTTGAAAACACGGAACCAACTACAGAAGAAAAGCAAGTTGTGAAAAGTAAAACGCTCAGCGAAACTGAGACTGACACGCTGTCTGTTAAAACAAACATGATAGTCACAGAAGCACAAATTCACATGGAACGTGAGTCTAGTCAGCATGGGAGCTCTGAAATTACAGTAACAGTAGATTCCTCAAATAATGTGTCAATAGAAACTGCCAATCTATCAGTCACTCACAAAGATCTAAATGATGAAGCAAAGGCTGAAACAGATGCCATAACAGGTGCAATAACTGGGCCTGAAAATAATTCCAGTATTACTCAGGAAGAAAACAATGGAGAAAAATCTGAAAAGACTTCAGAAACAGAAGTCAAGAATGAAAATGAAGGTACTGAGTCTAAAGAAGAAAGTGAACAAAAAGATTCAAAAGAGAAAGCAGAAGACAAAACCGACGAAAAGATTCTCGAGCAATCAATAGAACAATCTGAAAAAAGTAGAAGTTCATCTAAATCAGAAGAAATTGTAAAAGGTTCATCTCAGGAATCAGTAAAACTTGATAAGCAACCAAGTGATAAGACAAAAACAAGTGAAAACTCATCGAGTTCTAGTTTGGATCGAAAAAGAAAGAAATCTTTTCAGGTTTTAGCGGGGCCTGAAGAGTTAATGGTCCAAAACAAAGATGCCCTTGGAGAACTTTCAACTACGTTAGATACAAATACCGACAGAAAAGATTCTCGCGATAAAAGCAGCTCCCCTACAGTATCATTCGCAAATAAGGATGAAATATTTGAAAGTAAGGATTCGGACAAACAGTCCGATCATTTAATGGGAGAGGAAGTCCATCATACTGAGGTAGTTAATGAAGCTGGATTTGTTGATAAGAAAGAAAGCAGTGAAAGTAACCAAGCAAGCGCCGAGGACAAACGAAAAGACTATTCATCTGCAACGGCAACTGGCAGTAGCAACGACCTTCCGCAGAACGGCGACAAAGGTCTCGTAACAGTGATTGATGACAGAGGTATGGCTGAAGATCGGGCAGTTCAACAGATTATTATGGAAAACAGTTCGGAAGATATGAATTTACCATTATCCATGTCACCGAAAAATGTTAGAAAAACATCTAAGGATAGTCAAGCCAGTAGTAGAAAGAGTAGTATTTACGAAACTGAAAGCTATAAAGTACTATCTGATATAGCAAGTGTCACTGATGTAAATACTGGAATACTCAAAAAACCTAGTAAAACTGATGAAGGTTCACTGGAAGATGAGAAAGAAAACTATAGCGAAGAAAAAGCTATCAAAGACTCTTACGGGCGCGTTCCAAGCGTCAGTGACAATGAAATATACAGTTTTTCCGAAGTCAATGGCCGCAGAAAACGTTTTCGTAAAAAAGGTAGAACGAAGAGTCGCATAACTATAAGGTCTAAAAGTGAAAATTCTGAAAGGGGTTATGAATCAAGTGGATTGATGGATTCTGGTTTTGAACCGAGTCCGAGAGCGGTGCAGCGCCGCATCATGAGCCCACGGCTTGCCGCCTACTATAAGCAAAGGAATGCCAGTGGGAGATACTCCGGCAAGTCTGACAGTCGAATTCCAGTTCGAAAGCCTGGAGACAAATATGCAGTAGACATGAAATCTGTGACTCAACGAATTCAAACTAACATGAGGCGGTGAGTAATTGATTCTCTCTTAAAATAAATTAAAAAATGCTAATTACTTAGTATGGTAAGTTTGGGTCCAGTTAACATAAGAATAATAGATTATCATAATTTTTCTTTTTATTTTAGATATTATTGCGAAAGAAAGATCTTCCAGCATTTATTGGAGCTGAAACGACTACAAATCCGAACAAGCAAAACAAACGAAGCTGTGCTCGTGAAGCGAGCCATCGACGAGTACAACAAATCGAGCTTATCCAGCGTAGGTTTGGGCTCCTACAATAGCGTGGACTATTCTTTTAGTAGTTTTGAAAAATTTCTTTATGAAAGTTTGCGTAAATTACAAAAAAGCGGGAAAAAACATCTAGACAATTTGCCAGAAAGACCAATAGATTTTGACTATGGAGAAAGCGAACTGTATAAAATGAGCGCAATCCCTGATAACCCGTGCCTGTGCACCAGCAAGACGCATCGCTGCTTCCACGCTGTACATGCCTACACCGGAATACCATGTTCTGCATATAGTAAGTAAATGACATTGTTGTTCAGCGTCTAGACCGTGATTTTGGTTATCATTTCCTGTTAATGCGTTTTCGTGTTAATTATGTGTGTTAATAACAAATATTTTCAGTTCCCTACAAATGGAATCATCATACAATGCCAAAGCCGGCCACGGCTGATCCGAGTACAAAATCAAAAGGATTTTTGCCAAAAATATCATCAAAATCGCCAGCAAGTTCATCAGGCAAGGCACACGTGACCCTCGAGGTATCCCATGGTTCCGAGAGACAGCTCATAGCATTACCGGCCGAGAAACTCGACAAGAATAAGAGATACTACGTCACTTTTACTGTGAAGGGCTCTGAACCCCCGTCCGACAACGATAACGGCTCTCCCAGCTCTTCCACGAAAGCAAAATCAAGCGTCCGAAGTGGCTAACTTCATAATTGGCAAGTAAACAAGTTGATATAAATGAGGACGGTAAAATAATTACGTAAATCTCAAAAAGCCTGTTATTTGTTACTCACTGCCAGATAACGGTATATAAATATAGAAATTAATGTATATTTATAAGTACAGCAATTCAGCACTGTCGTAGGTACCCAAGGTACACGTTACGTTGTTCAATGCAATTGTGATTACAATTGACTGATACCGTCCAGTAATAAAATGTGAAATCAATGTAGAGGAATTAACTGTATATTTTTCTAATATTATTGACAGATATATTCAATATTTATTATTACCTACTCATAAGTTGCTGTTGTGTGCGTAGTTCCGTCTCAATGAACATAGCTAGGTAAATGCAAACATAAAAGCAAGAAAAATAGGTGCTTTAGCACACCAGCAGCAGTGCACACGGACATACAACAGAATACCTTAACGGTGTCCGTGATTCTGATCACTAAGTCCAAGTGCTCGTCATAAGTACATGGCTTAAACTAGAGAAACTACTACTAGAGAAACGTACGTTACCTACACATACCATTACAGCATACCCAGTACAGCGTTGATATTCGATCTCCGTGGAAGAAGGTGCTGGTGTGTTATCCCTTCAAAGATACAACTTATAGCTATGAATTCTTAGTGTATCTAATAAATATCAAATAGTCTTATATAGTGAAATAAAAGCTACTATAATTATTACCCCAAACATGCATTATAACTGTATATTAATAACACCTGTATATTAATAATACAGGGTGGCCGGAAATTGACAGTAGGTAACTATTTTAACCAGTGGCCGGTATACGCATCTGAAAACCCCTGTAAAATATTTCCTGCTTTTCACTACTGACCTTGTGGGAGACAAATGTTTCATCGTTTTTTATAGTGTAAAACCTAATACCTAATTAGATTACAAATCAGAATTTTTGTATGGGAGCCCCCCTTAAATACTAATTTTATTTTAATTTAAAGTAGATATTTAATTAAATATTCTGTGAGCATTTCAAGTATTTAGCTGTTACAGTTATTTAAATAGACCCAAAACTGCAAAAAATAGGAAATAGCAAAAAAAAACAAAGTTCATTATCCTAATATGGTTTTCGGTCGATATCTCGATAACGATGCATGTCACGCAAAATGTATTTATGCATAAATTACACATACATACATACATATTCTCACGCCTGTATTCCCAAGAGGGGTAGGCAGAGCACATGAATTAAAAAATTCAGTGCCACGTTTAGCAACTTGAGGGCAACCAGATGGTCAAACGTGATATTGTGGTGACAGGTTGCTAGCCCATCGCCCACAATACATCAACCCTTTCCCAGAGTCGACTCTTACGACACCCACGGGAAGAAAGGGCAATGCATAAATTATAGAGCATAAAAAGAGCTAAAAAAAAATTCTTGACAGAATTATCGTATCTCGTCGGATAGCCGAGTTATTGTCAAAAAACCAATCTTAACCTTTTTTTCAAGATGGCGGAAAACCCACATAGGAAATCTTGGTCGACAATTCCTAGTTAAGCTTTTTGGGGCATTCTCTACGTCATATCAAAAATTCAGCTTTCTCGGTTCATTTGCATTTCTTTGCCGTTAATTCCTACGTATAATGACAGTATTACTAATCGAACCAAGACATGTTAGGTGATGAATCTATAGAAAACATTTATTAAAATTAGGATATTTGGAAATAACTTAATTATTATACCAAAAGGTTGGTTTTCCCTGAAACGTCACTATCATGATAACACTTGTGACTAGGGTTGCCAACCCTACTATATAATATAGTATCCTACTATATTAGGGGTCCAACTTCTATATTTTTATAAATAAAATATAGTAGGCAAAACTACTATATTTTTATCATCAAAGTCGCTAAACTTGGTTTCTATTTTTTTATCACACTTTCAGAATATTTCTGAACGAAAATGTTACTTACATTTACATACACCCCGCAGTGCTTGTATTGCTTTGACAATTTCTTGAAAAACAAAAATTTGTTAATGAAAGCTCAAAGCAGTAAAAAATATATGTTTAAAAAATAATTATTAAATATTATTTGAAACCTACTATATTTTTTATTAATAATTCCCGAACTACTATATTTTTATGGGTTCTGAAGTCAAAACTACTATATTGGGTCCTAAAAAAGTTGGCAACCCTACTTGTGACTGTGACATTCTGCCATCTTTGGTAATTTTTTTGACGTATATTGGAATCTAATTAGGTTTTGTAGTAAAGGTCATTGCACCCATATTCGGAGCGTACGCACATGCAATTGTTCGACATTGCGATGCTATTCGGTTGACTTCGCGCCGGAATACAAAAGGCTGGGCTGTTTTCAGATATTCGTAATTTTCTTTTACTTCAAAATTCCGAGAAAAAAAAAATCAGGGGTTTTCAGACGCCTTTATCCGAGCACTGGTTTAAATTTTCACGGCCAATTTCCGGTCACCCCGTAAAATACTTACTTGTGGAATAAAATGTAAAGCCCGCTCTACACTCGCGGCGCGAAGTCGCTCCGTGAATTCACGGCGTGAATTTACGCAGCGGCTCACGCATAATAACTAAGCGCGAACGCAAGGCGTGAACAACATCTACTCTCGCGATTCGCGGCTTTCGCGGGCGTTCGCGGGTGTTCGCGTCGCGAGTGTAGAGCGCGCATAAAGATTTAAATTGGGAGCAACTTACTCATTAACTCAGTCGCCGGATTAAAAACTACTGGATGCATTGATGAGGACGTTGTATGCATTCAAAATTATTCGCCTATCCTATTTTTTTCATTTGTACCTATACCTTGTTTGTTTAGGTAGTTAAAACAATATAAACAATTTGGACATGTCTCTTTGTTGAAATACACAGTACAAAAATGAAAATCGTTCCATTATACAATTCAACATTGTACCTACATTGTAAAATGTAAAGATTTCAATTTATAAAGTGTATGTTTAAATAAAAAGACACGTCAAGATTGTTTACATTGTTTCAACTAGGTACCTAAACAAACAAGGTATACCTATTTACAAAGGCTTTGATAAACCTCATTTCCGCTTAATTTGAGGAAAAAAAGTAGCTTGGGAGGATAATTTTTGCCATTGTGTGAATTTAGATCTGACCTGTATGCAATAATCAGTTGCCACAATATTTCGACCAATTTTATTTAAATCTGGGAACCCGTTTTAATCTAGAAATAGTATGCTTTAGGAATGTACCAGGAAATACTTAGCGATCCTCAAAGTCAAATGGAAACACGATAAATCGATGTATTGTGATTGAAAATGAATGATGCATCTGAAGGCTTACTACATTTTCACACACACTCGTGCGTCTTTAAGCGCGTGGAATAGACTATTGTCATTTTCTCACAGCTCTAGTTAGACAGTGATAAGTGTAGTAGGTATAGTCTATCTATCTCGAGCGCAACTCTACTCGCGCCCTATCGTGCTAAGCCGGCTGATTAGAAACTTAATAATGTATATATCGAATCCTGAATCCTGTTGTAACTGTCGTCCTCGGCAGCGCGCTCATTTTGGTAGTCATGAGCAAACCATACTTGTCTTGCTGATCAGTGATAACACTAATTTGTATGTAGGAATACATAATTATGTAGTTTAAAACAATATCCGTTTCTTCAATTCTCCTGTGTACCTAATAATTAATAAATATACCAGCGTTTGTGTAGTCTTCCTTTCCAAAGCATAAATAAATCTGCACTTGAATTATAGGTAGGTATAAATAACGAAAATGTTGAATATTTTGTGAGCACAACCTGTTTTTCAATATACTCATTAAAATGTATTATTATTTACATGGATATGTGTTATTATTCCGTTTACAAATTATAGAAAGGCTCAGACTAATTAATGTGATTAATTAATTAGTAATATTAGTAAGCTGCAATATGCTGATTATTGTGTTGTTAAGGTTCTGTACATCTAAAGATGAAAAGGAACTCTAGTTGGTACTCACTTAGTCTTCTATTTGTCTATCTACCTGTCAAATCCCTTTATCGCAGGATCACGAGGTATAAAATTTCTTAATTGATATCTACCAAATAAAATACTAAGGGTTGGCTGTCCTTCGTGCCGGAACACTATTTTTTTGGAAGCTTCACCCGAAGTTTGCACAAAGAGGCCCATAATGCCAGAATGCCCGTAGATCTCTCTCATTGTTTAAAGGATATTTCAAAAAGTACTGGCCAGATTTTGATGAAATTAAAATGGGACGAATGGGACTAATGAGAAGCTATTTTCCTATCAAACACAAAAAGAAAACAAAGTAAAGAAATAAAATTCATAAAAAAAATATTTTTTTTGAAGCCAGTTAGAAAATACAGCCTAGTTTATAGCCTCCTTTTTTTAAGTCGGTTAAAAATACCTTGGTATTATCGGCGAAATTCAGTTGATAGTGGCGAGGAGTGTGTTGCGGCGCTTTGCCTGTACTTAGTACAGTGTACTAACAATTTAGAGTAGACAAACAAGGAAAACCGCGATAGTATAAGTCACTAACTAACGTATCGAAATTAACGTCAATATTTGAGTGACACGCGTCTTTATTTAATTTGCAATACAGGAGAAATACTTTACCTAAGTATACATAATTCAATAATCAAAAGTTAAAGTAAAAAATCAAAACTAATCCAAATTACAATTAAGCGGAAATAAATAAATAAATACAATAAACAACATAGTTGCAACCTTTCACACTCCGAGCAGCAGCGCGACGCCGGCCAGCGTCCAGCGCGTAGGCTTGTCCTTGGTCTTGAGGTTGAACGTCCACACGAAGGTGGGCCCGCGCATGCTGCCGACAACACACACGGTCAGAGAGAGGCACAGCCAGCACAGTAGCCAGCGCAACTAGCTGCAGCCAGTACTGACCGGATCTTGTAGACGGGGCACTCGTACACGTTGCGCGTGTCCTGCTTGTCCTGCGTCACGGCCTTGATGTAGATGACGGGCACGATGGGGAACAGCTCCATCATGCGCGACTCCACGATGCCGCCTGAGGCCGTGTCCCAGCGCGCGCCCTCCATGTACAGCCCGTGGATGTTCGCGCCCTCGCGCGGTGGAGCACTAAACACAAATTCATAATCTGCAATATCTCTCTACGTAATTATGTTACGACTCTATGTAACTTGCAACTTACTTGAAGTCACCTCGAGCTTTCTTGGTGACGTCGCAGTTGAGGCACATTTTGTCGAGCGGCCACTCATTCTTTCTCGCAGTTTGCTGCATGATCGCCGTGAGGAACGACTGCGGGTTGAAAAACCCGGCCAGCCAGACAGCTGGGGGCAACTAGGAACGATAACGAATTTTTCTGTCTTAGTTAAAACAGTACTTGAGTATATACAGGGAAAAAAGTGACCTAGCACACTTACTATATATGTACATAGAATATAGAATAAAATAAAGTAGTAAATGTTAATAATACTTAGAAATACAGTAAGTAGCTGTTTTCGAATTGGAGCTGATAGGTACTTAAAATACACTCAATGGAAGAATATAGTGTTTCATACATTGAAATCTCCGGACCAACTCTCGAGCTCCGAGAGCCGCAGACAGAGGTCAGAGAACCAGGCGGCGAGCCCCAGTAGACTGGGGTAGGCAAGTTTGGTCCATGAGTCTGGCACCTTGTCCATGAAGAGGGATTCCATCAGATTCTCCATGTCGCCGCTGATCGTCAGCTCACCCTGGATTAAAGGTTAGTGATCAATTTGTTGGTAAAATAAAGTTTTTACCCGAAATACTCGATTTCTACAACCCTACATGCGTAACACCAGAGTGGATTTTCTATCATAACTAACTAACATCCCTTCTGTCACGATCTCACCTTTAATCCAAGTTCGACCTCTTTTAGAGACCGCCGTATTTCGCCCATTAGTCGATTCATTCGCTCACACTCTTGGAGAGCTACGATGGTGTAAGGAGTGAGCTCTTCCATTTTACCCATCAGCTCTTGAAGATTAAATGGCTCGGGTACTCTATCTAAGACGTCTTCGAGTATGGCTTTGACCTGTCAATAAAAATTAAGTAATAGCCTAATAGCTATTTGGCTTTAACTGACATGGGAATGCAGACTATGTCTATGGTCAAAATAGCATGTCAGTATTCAGAGTCTTGTTTAAAAGCGATAAAATTTAATAACAATCAGTCACAAACCATTTCTTCCTTTGTAGCACCTCCTCCAGCTTGAGCTCCAGTGTCACGTGGTTGCATTTCAAACACGACCTGAACCCATAAAAATATTATTGTGATTTTGATAAAGTAGATGAGGGGAAAACGTGTATGGCTGGTTCATTATTCATCCATGGACGATTTGTCTTACTAGAGATGAACAAACCTTAAAGAGTCGTTCTGACACAGTTGTCAAGTATCCAATTTCCGCGTTAGGATGCAAGCCATACAAGTAAGGAGTCTCATCGGGCAGGAAATCATCGATGTAGCCATGGTACCCCACATAATCGGAATTAGGAGGCGATATAAACCCTGGAGCCAGTTGACATTCACCGTCCACCTACAATTTGCCATTACACATTGGTGGGTGTTAGTAAGTATGAAATGTTTAAAGGTTTTAGTCTTATACACTAACCAACTCAGGCTGCATGTACTCCAGCAAGAAAGTACGGCAGAGCCTTCTGTCCCAGTCGTCGGTGATGTGTCCACCATACATGATTTCTCCGAAGAGATACCGCAGATCTTCCCACGGCACACGAGGATTCGCTTCCAAGTAGTTGTATAATACGTAAACGCAGATGGTAAGATCACCGAAATTGAACGGATACACTCTGGAAAGTTTTGACTTACTTGAATTTCAGGACATTAATAAATTCTACCGTGACGTGGTCTGCTATCTGTCTATTTGCCTATACCTTGAACCCATGTCGACAACGTAGGATATAGTTGAGTCTCAAGAGAAGCACACGATTACTTTTATCTTAAAAATGCATTATCCCGGATAGCGAAAAATTAATTCTAAACAGAAATGTGTTGTTGTGTCTGCTGGTCTAGATGCAATAATGTATATGTACTCGTATATCTACTTCGATAATTATTTTTATTGTTTACGATTACCTGGCAGAGATCGTTCTATACAGGGTGATAATGGAATCCGTAACGAAATTTTACGTACCTGTTTGTTAGTAAAACTTAAAAATATAATTTGAGTAGTTTCTCATTTTCTTTTGAAAATAAGTAATTATGAATCACCAAAGTTTTCCTAAAAAGTGCTAACATTATGGACACCGCGCGTCCACCGCTCAGCTCAGACACTCGCGACTCGTAGGTACTTACTTAGCGCGCTTTCACTTCCTTGCGAAAAATAATACGACTTATTCAGTACCTACATTTTTTAACTTAAGTTGCAATTTTTCCTTCCTACTTTTAAGGGCTTAGGCCGTCCAAAAGCAGAAGTTTTATAAAAATCATACATACATATTCTCACGCCTGTATTCCCATGAGGGGTAGGCAGAGCACATGGATTCAAAATCCAGCGCCACGTCTAGCAAATTCAGGGTAGGTAACCAGATGGTAAAATGTGATATTGCGGTGACAGGTTGCTAGCCCATCGCCCACAATACACTAACCCTTTCCCAGAGTCGACTCTTACGACACCCACGGGAAGAAAGGGGGAGGTGCTATTCTAACCCGGCACCACACGGGGTAATAGTAATAGTAAAAAATTCTAGGTAAAGGAGTGAACAGAAGTTGACTTGAAAACTTGAAGGTTAGGAAAGGTGGATTAAAATAAAAATTGAGTCTGCATAAATTTGGCATTCAGGCGTAGTTAAAGAATTGGAATCAACTTATGTACAAGAATAATAAAAACTCAACCCTATCCTACTAATCGAAACTAAATTTAGTGTACCTACCTTAAATAACCGTTCAAAATGGAATCCACTTTCTCCAAAGAGTCATGCACGTTTCAACATGTTTTCATTCACTCTTCTTAGCACTTTAGTATCACTTTTCACTTCGGAAAATGCACTTACAATCTTGTCTTTAAGATTCTGTACATTTTGTGGTATGTCCATGTACACACGGCGCTTGATTTCGCCCCAAAGATAAAAATCACAAGAGGTCACAGGTTTACCGTGACTTATCCACGGGTCACCGTACACAATGTTCAAGTACTCGCGTACATCGCACGAAAGAAACCGCGGGTCTCGAAGTCCCTGAGTCCGGAGTCTAGGTACACTTTCATCCCGATATCGTCTACAGGTAGCCTCCAAATTTTCGCAGCTATGGATGTACACTCGCACCATTTCATAGTACTTGCGATTCGAAAATTCTAACGACATTGTCACTCGCACAATTCGCGCTTATGTATCGTACGAACGGGGTGAGTAGGGAACGCGTGCGCAACCACACGCTTCGACCACCCGCTCGCGACTGATTTTTTCATACCTACCCTCTTCGGTTGCTTTAGGGTCGACGAACTCGATTGTGGCAAGTGCAAAACTACCCTACTTTAAAATTGAATTTAAACAAACGTAAACAGTTACACCGCGGTTTGTAGTATGCCCACAATCAATATTTTTTTGGGAATTTCCCGATGAAAAAAAAAAGAAAAAAAAGTGTTTTTTTTATTTTACCATCGTATTGTGTTAGTGATTCTGAGTATCAGGAATTTTTTTCGTTACGGATTTCATTTTCACCCTGTATTGTTGATTTCAATTTGGATTTAATTAATAACTAAAATGGGTGATTTCGAGCATATCAACCTCAGAGCAAATACAAAGAGGAGCTGGCGTAAGCAATTGTGCACTGTGATTTTAATTTGTGTCCTGACGACATCAATGTGGGCGGGGCCTAAGCTAGTATGCTGTCAGCGTTCATCAGGTGCACATCTCCCGAAACTCGCAATTATTCAACATTTTCGCGTTTTTAAGAAGGACATAACGAAATGTTGTTTTCTACTATGTCAAAGTTACTCAGACGGACGTTCTGATGCTACGAATGGCATCAGATTTCATTCGTAAGTAATGTTATACGCAATTTATTAAAATACTTCTAGAACATTTGCGGTTTTTAAGTACAAATTACTACTCGATACTAGATGGCGTCACTTTTGGTAATTAAAAAATACAAATACTTTACTAGTTTATTGCAATAATTATATGAAAACATTGAAAATTATTATCCATTTAGTCCTAAAGCCTTTTTTAGATGCTAAATACAGAATTCAATGATTTTTTATAATTATAATTTGAACGGGCCGCCATCTATCGTCACGTAGAATAAATATTATGAATTGTGTCAAATATCGTCGCTCCCGTGCTAAACTAACACAACTGTAAATACACATTTTTGAGAGGAGCGATTTGAAGTTGCTAGAATCTGTTTTATTTTTATTATTTTGTAGTGTCAATTGTATTAAAATATTATACACACAGTATTTTCAAAATGGATGTATTTACATAATCAATTTGTCAGATATGCAGGGCAATTTTTAAGTCGTGGACAGAAGTATTTTTTCTAGACTCTAAATCCTTGGTTTAGATACTTGCGCACTTGTTACGAACAACACTGCTTAAGTCTTCATTTTGTTGGAGTAAAACCTCGTATAAGTCGTGAAAATTACCACTTCAGGCCAAATAGATGTATACTTTAATATTCATCCTATCTTGAGTCAATTTGCATTTATATCATGCACGTATCGTATTGTAAAAATTAAATATTTTATGCAGTTTTTTGTGTCTCCTGAAAACTAAGCTGACTTACGCGATATTGTTAGCTATGCGACAATACGTCCCATTATATTTTACTCTTATTGACATCTAGTGTGGAACAGCTGAATTACATAGTTATGTTTAACATCAACCTACATGAGTAGTTTTGCTACTAGCCAGCAGATGGAGTGGAGTGGAAGTGGGTGGAGTTAAACACCCCCTCACCCCGCAAAATGTCACGCGCTTCTTTATAGTGAAATCTAGTTGCCACATCTCCTCTTTGTTTTTGCTCTGAGATATCAACCGTCTCATTATCTGGACACTATTAGTTTATTTATCTACTAGAATAACAGGAACATAAACAAATAATCAAATTCAAGTTATTCAATTTATTTATTAAGGTTAATGTATTTATAAACAAAAACCACATTTTTTTTATCTGTGTCAAATTTCTATGATTTCCTTTCTTTAATTACAAACGAAATTTCAAAATCATACTTATCTAAAATGTGACCAGATGTATGAGGCGGTCGCAACGTTTGAATACATACATACATACATATTCTCACGCCTGTATTCCCAAGAGGGGTAGGCAGAGCACATGAATTCAAAAATCCAGTGCCACGTTTAGCAATTTCAGCAGGGTAACCAGATGGTTAAACGTGATACGTTTGAATAATTGTCTAAAAACATTTTGAAACGACCTCCAAAATACAAAACCATAAGCCGACCTGTTCCATCCCTGCGGCCCGAATTTACGTCTTTCTGCCACCACCGCGTGGAAGTAGCACAAAGCAAACAGAACCGACTTGAATTCGGCTTCTTTGCTGCACATCTCCAAAGTTTCTTGACTGAAGTTGTCTAACGACTGAAAATGCAAGCTCATGAACCGGAAATAAATCACAATTTATCAGTAATGAAACTAATGAACAAAACACTAAATAAGGTAAAGTTTCTTGCGGATAAATACAATTTTGTAAGCCACAAGTATCAACATAGGAATGAGTGTAAGTGAGTATGAGAGGTTTTTTCAGACAAGTGTCCCATTACTCCCATTAGCACTAAACTCATTCAAAAACTTGTAAAAATCAACGAGTTATTGAGCGATTTACATTTTCTAACATCAAATAAATTTGTTATAGAAAGTAAAGCTCGACAAAATAATGTCGTGAATGTGCTAAATAAAATCTGCATGGACATAATTGTTGTAATTTATATTCGGCCTCCTCCAATTGGTACTTCAACTCTACCATAAAAGTATTTACAAAATGGGTTTTATACTACCATGATAAGGACTAAACTGTTTCGTTACTGATTTTCATACAACTTTACAGCACTGCATTTTAATTTAATTAATAATCAGTAATCATTGATTAGTATATCCAAGGACATACTTATTTACCCATGATTCAAAAGCTGGTAAGGTAAAGGCATAACCACAGTTAGAAAATACTGCAATTACTGCAAATAATTATAAGCATAGCAAAAGTTAAATAACATTCTGGTATAACGTAATGAAGAGGATGAGAAGCATGCGTATCATCATTATAGTGTCTTTTAGGTACCCCGTCTAAAATTGCATGCAGGAATTATTTACAGCAGTAATATTAAACGTCATTAAACGTTTACCTTATGCAAGTTGGCCCACATTCCAATCGGGGGCTCATTTGTTATCTTGATAGATGATTCCAGAATACCTTGAGGAATAATATGATACGCTGGATCGCCTGCAGGCTCAGCACTCAAGAACAACCTGACAAAGCATCAAATTTAATATTTTTCAATTTCAAAACGATCTCACTTGGAGTGGAGGTTTGGTGCTTACCTGTAGCTAGGATCAGGATCTTCAAACGTTTCTTCCATTTTTTTCTCTAGAGTTGAGAGCCACTTAGCCACTAAATGAATGTTCTGAAGGATAACCCAATGTCCGTTGACAGATGCGACACTCATGCCTTCCTCCGCGACCACCTCTTGGCCTTGACCCAGAGACACGATATGAAAATTCTTTTTATCTACCGCAAAACCCAATTTGCGACCCAATTTCTCCAAATCCTTAAATAAAGATTATCATAACGTAAGGTTTTTATCCTATTAATTAGATATTCAGTAAGGTAATTGAATTAGCTCTACAAGTCCTTCAATAACTGTCATCTAGATCAACACACCTTTAGCGGGTCGACTCCAGGGGACAAGATAAAGAACATAGCAGTTGTACAGTTACTTTCTTGGTATGATACTTCTAATGGTGGCGTTCTGGCTTCAACGTATTTCGTCCCAAGATTTTCTTCACAAAATGCTCTACAAAATATAACAGTAAGGGTTAAAAATAAAAAGTTAAAACTGAATCAACATTGTTTTATAGCAAGTATGGAGAGGTATTTACGTCGAAGCGTAGGACATTCGGTCGGGCCGCAAGGCTCTCATGATGCACAAACGTTGTAGTGACGTTTTATTTTTCCATTCTCCTGGTAATTTATCTCTTTCTGGAGCCTCACCATCGGTGTACTTTTGCCATCTGTTTTAAAGTAATAGAAAATGAAGGGAAAATGCGTCTTAAATGTTAAAATCTTGTTAAACTTTGTGTAATTCCTTTGCTCACGACATATTTTATTGTACCTCTTTGACGCTCCCTCAATTTCTTTGTCTAAATTTTCAAAAGCATCCATTTTAGCCAACGCCACGATGCCACCAAAACCATTGCTAGAAAGCCAGGGATACGGAGATACTTCCGGTGCGACGGCATATTTTAGCAAGAAATCCAATTCACGAGGATCAACTTTTCCTTCCGATTGTAAAACCTGTGATTATTATAGATAAAAGTTAACGTAGAAATATAATTAAACACTGACTGATATTAGTATAAATAATAACAATCTCTTAGAAGCTTAAATTATCCAAAAGTTGCATGCATAATCCATACCAATATACAGGGTGGAAAGTTTCAATGGGCCCTGGAGGGGAACTACTTTAAATCTTTTAGTTAGCTCATTTTGCTGAAAGGAAACATTCCTTCATTAACCGACTTCAAAAAAAGGAGGAGGTTCTCAATTCGTCGGGATATTTTTTTTTTTTTATTATTATTATAATTTTTTTTATCATCATTATTTTTAGAAAGAAACAAAACTGAATAAAAAGATTTTTAAAATTTTGCTTGTCTCAACCGGGAATCGAACGAACTAAAAATTAAAAAAATATATTTTGCTGGTTTATTATAACTACTAACCAATACTATGGATTCAAAGTCCGAAATAAATTATTTGAATTTGAATAACAAAAATCCTACCTGTAGAGTGATTAAAAACAAGAATACGAGCTTGTCTCTCTCAAAGAGTCCTCTACTGGTGTACACAAACACACAGAAGGTAATGCTGTCGAGGAGGTTGCGAACTCGAACTTCCAGGTCATCTGCTTGCTCGGCTCTGGCCAGCGCATCTTTGAATACGACGTTGTACGCCTTTAGAGAGAACTGGTACATCGGGTTAATCTTATATATCTCGTTCAAAATGAAATACAATAATGATGCACGAGTAGCCGCTCGCCTGTGAAATAAACTCTGTTAAAATGCCACCTCCCACAGCTGCCCAAAGTAGCTTTAAAAATCACATGGTCAAACTTGCCTATATCTCTCACGAGCTTCATCAATCTTGACCGATGTTACTTTTCCTTCTTCTACCTTTATTTCTATGTCAGCAGCCGTTTTCTTGGTAGTTTCCAAGTTGATTACTAGCGCAGAGTCACTAAGAATATCAGCGCCGGCATTAGCCAAGCGCTTTAATAAATCGTCTTCGAGAGTCTTTAGAGTGATTTTGAAATCATTTTGTTGCTTTGTTAGCCCCGCTCGCAAGGCTTCCAAATCTGGTCTCTCCGCTTTCACTACTTCACCCAAAAGTTGTTCTTCTAGACTATAATAATAAAAAGTTCCGATAGGCTTGTGATACATAATATGATTATCATGACTCATCATTAGCGGTGTCGATGCTTCATCAACACTGTTGATGATGCCTCGCAGGAGAAACAGGTGTCCGGTCTTCTTGTGTTTTTATTGTAGTTTTCTGTTCGCTTATAGCTTATAATGGAGGAAGGGTGGTTTCATTGAATCATAATACTTAGATCGGCGCAAGCGCCAACATTTCATGAAAAACAGTTTTATCCATATCATACGAATATGCCTATATTTCAACAAATAATCCAAACGGTCCAATTTAAGTTATTTTTTACGCCTTAAACCTATTGAGACTAGGTACTTTTCTTACCCATCCTTGGTCACAGTGAAATTAATAAGCGTGCACTGAGCTTGCATCTCCGGCTGATAATGTGGATTAGCTAATTTAGTTTGGATTACTAAACGGAAGCTTGGATGATAATCCATTTCTCTGTCGCCAATCTGTAGAAAAAAAACCAGTTTGAGGCTAAGAGTCTACTGTCAATACAATTTAAGTTCTTCCTCGGCTTGTGCTCACTTGCCTTCAAAACTTTGCCTTTTCTGATGAGAACTCGACCAAGCAGCGGCTCCAGCACGGCATCGACGGTTTCTCCGATGTTCTCCAAGAGGACGACGTTTCCGTTAGTGACGGCACGCTCGATACGATCGATGTAGTTTCGTTGCGTGAGTCGAATAACCACTAGTGCGTCACCATATTTAGTTTTAATCCACTTTATACCTTGCCTTCAATTATTACCAAGAAAAAATATCCCAACTTAGTCACTCAAGTAAAAAATCGTAACCGTAATCGTCGTAATCGTAAGTAAATATTTAACTTACAGCTGAGGGTCAATCATGAGCGGCCATCGTGCCGAGTTAGTGAGGATCGTAGCATTTTCAGAGCTCATTGTGTCAGTTGGTAGACCTTCATTATTCCAGCATGCCACTTGCGCGTCATCCGTTAACATAGACAGCGGGTCAAGACCCTCCGTTGAATCGATTTTAGGCTGCAAATTTTCCACGAGAGTTAATCAATATTATTATACTCTTTTACAAAAAGTAGTGTTTACCAAACATTCTACAATTGAGATTTGAATTGATGGATGATTTGAGAACTTGAAGCACTTACATTAGTTTTAGCTAGCGTTGGTACCCAATCGTCGAATATGAGCTGTAGCCGATAGCGGCGCATGAAGCACCCCACATAGGATATGAACGAGGATACCAAAAGAACATCGCCGGGCAACATCACCCCAGATTCCTTCAGCTTCAATACTGTTGCGGACCATCTAAGAAAACAAAACATGTCTTTTAAGTTGAGCTACTTTTAGAGTATAAGAATAGCGAGATTTATTTAGAATGGTTACCTTACCTTATTTTTTCCGAAGCTAAACCGTTTACCAGCCTATTGGCTAAATCTATAGTGTAATTGGTAGCGTCAGCTTCAGCCTGGCATTTCATCTTCTCATTCACAGCCTCTTGGAAAGCTTTCATCAAAACTTCTAATTTTTCTTCTAATTCCTACAAAAAAAAAAGAAGATAATATTGAAAAGCGCTACTTGCTGTGTACCTACTCCCTTTCTTTATTTAGAACTACTGACGGACAGACAATATGCGTACAGAAAAAACAAATCTACCACACTAGCCGCATATAAAGTGTATGATTGCATCACGACGGCCTTGGATGAGAAAGATAGAGTACAGATGTAGTGAGAAACTATTTTCCTTCGGGAAAACTCGGATCTTTATCGGAATACGATGAGACCCGAACTGTCAATGAATGATCGTATTAAATCAGTGACATTCTCAAATCCATTAATATGGAACTTTATTGTTTAGCGTCAAATGTCAAAATGAATAATGTGAATGTATAATATAGAGATGTTACAACCACAACAATTATTACTTAAAACGAGATATTTACCATATATTATACGGAATAAATTCCCGATATTTTTAAGCAATAATTGTTACGTTCGTGATCATGCCTGCTACCGCAAGGATCGAAATCCATAAATTTCGAGCATCTTCTCTGTCGAGGACAACAAAATAAAACTTTGCCAGAATACTCTGAGCTGTTGCTATTTTCCGATAATAATAAATATGATACAGATACCTAAATATTAAATATTATTTTCTTAGACTGTTTTTTTAACCGTTTTCGAGGTTTTGGCATGGCTATACGACGTTTTTATAAGTAATTTGAAAATAATATAATATGATACTATAGCGAATATTTGGATTGCGTATTATCCACTCTATATAGATATTGGTCTGCTGATGCGACTTACCCCTACGGCTTTAAGATGTGTGCTGAAGCTATTTGAGAGAGTACGTTAAATACGAACTTTTCCGAAAATTTACGAAGGAAAATAGTTTCTCACTACATCTGTAGCAGGTATATTCTGCGACCTATCAAAGGCGTTCGATGTAACTTACTACTACAAAAGATGACGCCTAAAACTGTTAACGTCTTTTCTCGATCGAAGGCAGCAGATTGTAGTTGTCGATAGGAGGAGGATTCAATCTGAGGCTGGAAATATAGATATTGGTATTCCCCAGGGTTTGCCTTGGGAAATACTCTTTTTTCGCTCTTTGTCAATGACCTTACAGCGTCTGTGCCTGATGGTCAGGTCGTACTGTTAACGTTTCGTTGTGCGGGCGAGTGCGTAGGACCAGCTTGAGCATAGGATACATATATTGTATAGAATCAGCTGCGCTATTGGCTTTCAGCTAATGGACTGATCCTAAACAATCAGAAATCGAATGTGTATGTGTGTATAGTGTGATTCTCAGTTTTTTTATTTTTTTTATTTTTTTTTCATTTCATTTCATTTTATAACACTCATTTGTTTAAGTTATTTTCTATATACTTATTTGACGGTCTTTTGCGAATTTGTTATGTTTAGAACAAATAGAATATAATGTGATTTTTTTTAATGAAATAAAGACATCTATGTATCTATCAATTTATTGTTCCGTACCTTGATCTGATCAGTGAGGAAGGTGAGCTTGTCCCGGGCAGCCTGCAGCTCGGCGTTGGCGGCGGCGAGCGCCTTCCGCTTGGGCTCCACCACCACGAACACGTCGTAGAACTTGCAGATGTTGATCACCCAAGAGCAGAGACCTGCTGCCGCTGCCGATTTCGAAGCAATGATGGCTGGATCGAATTCCGGGTTTTTTATGTACGGTAAAACCGCCTAAAATTATAAAAAATAATACAACCATTTAATGAAGTCTGCTTCTTTCTACTATACAATGTGTGACTTTTAGAAGAACATAATAATATAGGTATTTTAAGAGCAGAAAGTATGATCCCTAATGACCATAAGTCGATAACGATTAATGTTACGCAAAATGTATGAAAACAAACTGTAGAGCATAAAAAAGCTATAAATAAAGCATTCTATAAAAATTTTCATGTCACGTCGGATAGCCGAGTTATAGTAAAAAAAAATCATATTTTTCCCTTTTTTCAAAATGACGGAAAACCCACACAGAAAATCTTGGTTGACAGTTTCAAGTTAAGCCTTTTTTAGGCACCCTCCACGTCATATCCAAAAATCACCTTTCTCGTTTCATTTGCATTTCCAAATGTATATAATATACGTTTACGTACTTTGATAACATCTGGGTGAATGTTTTCCTTGTCGTAGTATACCAAATCGTTCAAAAACTGGTCCACTTTAGCCATCATGACCTGGAATTGATAGAGATTGAGCACTTATGAACTCGTTCGTCTTCCACGAGCATGTGACATAATACTACACTACATAATACTTATGATGAATCCGGTTCATAAAATTACCTTGCAAGCTTTCCATGACCTATCTTTCGCGATCTTTCCCTTTTTAGCGAAAAGTACCAGCACAGCTGCAGTGACCATAACTACAGCATCAGGAGGCGAGCCAAAGGCTTTCAACTCAGTCAGGTTGTTCTTATTTAAGGTATTCAAGGCCTCCTGAGCCGCCATAAGGGCCGGCTCAGCTTTGGCCAGGTCGTCGGCGCAAATTTTCGCCTTTATTGTTACATCTTCTTCAATAACTTTTACTTTCTTTTCTTCTTCGGCAGCTGTTTGATGATTCGATAGCAGAAAGTTATATTAGTAATTAGTTAGTTGATATTTGCAAAGTTAATGCTACGTACTGTAAAATATATTTTTTGTAAATACTACGAGATAAAATTTAATTAGGTACCAAAAGCTTTCTCCTTCGATACTTTTTCACTTTCGGCGCCAACAACTTCAATAAGTTCTTCGGCGGCTTTATTTTTAACTTTCAGTATTATCTCTTGTTCTGCTAGCGTCACCTTGAAAGATAAATACAGAAATAACTAATAAAGTATAATAATAATAAAATAACTTGTCGGTTTATAACGTGCTATAAGTTTCAACTTGAAGCAAATAGGTAGTGTGAAGTGAACGCCATTTTACTCTACCAGTATGATGTCGTGTTCAGGGTTCCGTACCTCTAAAGGAAAAAAAACCCTTATACCTAAGATCACTTCATTGTCCGTGCGTCTGTTGCTCTAGATATGTATTTCAACATCCTTTTTCTCAAAAACATATGGTGGCAGTGGTGGCACATACTAAAGTTCTCTGGGATCCCTTATAACTCCCCACAAATTAGCAAAGGGACCTAAATTTTAAATCAACCCGTTGATTGCACGGAATTGATCGTGCTCGAGTCCGACTCGCAGTTGGCCGGTTTTTCTTTTCTTTTGACTGTTCTAATTTGTAGTATTAAATAAGCAAAATATTTGTATTTGTGACCTTCAATATAGCGACATCCGCGGCGCAGGATGCCAGTTTCTCCAATCCATTCTCTAACCTAATAATCATCATCTTCAAATTTGATGTTTTATCAGTGAGGAGTTTGCTGTAGAGGGCGATCAGTTCAAGGAACGTCTTCGGTGTCGTGTAGTTGTATCGCTTTTCATTTTGGAAATAAACGGCTGACATTTGATTTACGCTTTGATGAACGTGAGCCATGAAGGCGGCTACAGATTCCACTAAGGCAACCTGTCAAAAGACAACAATTTCCTAATTAAATTATTTGATCACCTTGTCAAACTTAAACTCCACTACTTATGTATTATCGAACCGCGATTAGAAAGGGATTCGAGAGTACCGTTAGCACAATTGTACTAATAAATTATTAAATATAATTATAAACCAATATTTGATATCTTCATAAGTGCAGACCCTTATAGACAATAGAATTAATAGCTGAATATGAGGTTTCGGCACGGGCTATCCGTTTCCCAAAACATCCGTTCCCAAAACACCCGGTCAAAAATATCAGTTTCTTCAAATGAAAGTATGCCAAAAGATCCGTTTCTCACGACACCACTATGTCGAAACACCCGGTGTTCATATCAACCAGATGCCAAAAGATACGTCTCTCATGACACCCGTAATCCCAAAATATCAGTTTCTCATGACACCACTATGTCGAAACACCCGGTATTCATATCAACCAGATGCCAAAAGATTAGTCGCTCATGACTCATGACACCTGTAATTCTGAAAGGCAAATAATAAACCTGGCCGCAGTTTTTCTTTTTAGCCGCATACTCAAACTTCTAATTTAATAATTAAGCATCGGGAAAATGATATAGCCTCTAAAAAACTATTTCATCTTCTTTATAATGCCCACTAAAAATATCAAGACGCTTTGTCAAGTCATGACATGACCAATGCTACATCACTCGACATGTCGCCTAAAGTATCTTTAGCTTTATGCATACAACACGAGAGACAGAAAAAGCGACTATAGTTAGATACTACAAACAAACATGCAAACAAATTTTCCTCTTTATAATATTAGTGTAGATGTAGATTGTAGATGAATTTATTCCAGATCATTTTTATACAGTTGGCATCAACTTAACTTTTGGGTAAAATCTTTATCGGTGAACGAATTATTTGGGTAAAGGTGGTGATGGGAACGGGTGTTTTGGGAAACGGATTATTTAGGAAACTGTAGTAAAGGGAACGGTCATTTTGGGAATAGGTGTTTTTGGGAAACGGATATCAAGCTAAACCTTATATTTTAGGAGAAGCATATTTTGGGAAGCACTTTAATTGCGAAACGGATTATTTAGGAAAAGGTGGTGATGGGAACGGGTGTTTTGGGAACGGATGTTTTGGGAAACGGATAGCCCGTGCCGAAACCGAATATGATTTGCATATTTAAACTCTATTCTCGGTATATAGGGTGATTTAGCCAGTTATCGGCCACTTAAGCAAAATTTTGTGTTCAGATGCATTTTTTCCTAAGATCTTTTCGAAAAAATAAGTCTGTCGTAATTTTTATAAATTAAAAATATATTGCCGTTTTTGATTTTGTACTTTATTTAGCCATCAAAAGCATAGTTTATTTTTTATTGGTAAAAATATCAGAAAGCAGCGATTTAGCCAGCTATCGGCCCCCTGTTCCAGTTCACGGCCGCTTATTTAACCAGCTATCGGACACCAGTTTGCGTTTGTAAAATGAGTCTTATTTCAAAAGCGATAAGATTAATTTTAAAGAAAACAAATCATTCGGAATCATTATTATGTTTTATTAATTATTAGACATATTTTAGGATTATTTATAGGAACTTTGATCATAATATGGTAGTGATAAATATTAAATTATATAATAATTTTCAGTAGCATTATATTTCTCATAAAATTTTCGGATAATTCATTATATGTGGCCGATAGTTAAAAACATTCTTACCTATTATCGGCTATGTTAAGGATAGTGGGCCGGATTAGTGGCCGATAAATCACATTTCAAAGACTAGTTTTCGGCCGTCTTTTAATCAATTCCTTTTAAAATATGTTTACATCAAACCAACAAAAATGGTTATTTTACACTAGCAACAATACGTAGACAAGAATTGATTTAAAGAATAGTTTGATAAGATACATTTATTTAGCTTTTTTATTGACGGCCGAAAACTCAACCAAATGTTGCAGTTCATCGGCCACTCTAATTTAGCAAGGCCGATAAGTGGTTTAATAAAATTTAGCTATCGGCCTTCAAATTCAAAACAATAGAAAGACAATTTTAACGATGTTTTTGTTAAGAAGCATGCGGCCGACGTCTAAATGCAATACTGAGCTTGTATCAAAATAAGCATTTAACGACACTTTTACATGATACGTTCTCATTTAGTAGTGAAAATAATTAATCCAAAATAAGAACCCATTCGTGACTTATCGGCCGGGGGGCCGATGGCTAAGTAGTTCGACTAATTAGAATCCAGTAATCCGACCACCACATTTTAAACCATTTTATTGATTATTTTACAGATTTAACTCAGTATAGTATTACTTCAACTAATAAACTACGCGTACAAGTTATAACAATGTGTCCAAAATCAAGTAAAGTACAATTTATGTTACCTTCAATAAAATGTTGCCCACTATTTTTTTGCTAATTTTGACACATGTCTACACCGGTTAATCTTGGTTCGCGCGCTGACGGGACATTAGAAGCAATAGTAACTTAATAATTTTAGGAGGCGTAGATGATAAAACACTTTATTTGATAAAAGTATTTTTTTGAAAGGGTGAGGTCAAGTTTTCTTATTATTGCATTATAACTGAAAAATGGCCGATAGCCGGGGGGGCCGGTAAACTGGCTAAATCACCCTACTGTAATTTTTTTAATAAATAATTGTAATATCATATCTGACAAATCTGTCACTAACCACATTATTTTGCTTTATCAAATTGACGTAGCTGTTCAAAAATACAGAAATAAAAAAATATTTAAAATACTTTAAAAACGCTATAGGTTTAAGAAAGTAACTCTATTTGATCTGAAGTATTATCTCTTAATGCTAACGGAAATCAATAGAAAAACGCTACATAATTTAATATTTTTTCCATGCTTTAGATTTTTTTTGAAGTAGGTTAAAATGACATATGAGCTCAATCCCTTTCTAAACGCGGTTTGATAGTAATATAATGTACCTACCTACTTATACTCTTTGATCCTGTTGATCAACTTAAGTTACAGTCAATCTTAAACATCATAAATATCATAATTGTAGCTCTAAACCTAGTTGCTAAATAAAGATTGATAATGATAAGCTTTACCCTCGAACCTTTAGTTGAACCATTTGTTATCTGACCCACCGCAGAATGTTGTAACAATAAACGCCATAATAAAGGTTCCCTTTATCGAGCAATGCAATATCACAATGACGTTTATGGTTATGGTGGGTCAGGGACCAACTGGTTCGATATTACTAGGCTTAGGACTTTTGGATGCTCGCCGTGGTTCTAGAATCGCCATTTAGGTATGTTAAAATTCTAATAAGATTTTTTTCTAAGTCTAAAAAATTGTCCAGTAAAATGTGTATTAGCCTAAACATAATAATTTACTTTAATTAATTAAAACTAAAATATTTTCTCGCAGCTAGTAGGTATGTTTTATTCGGCACTTAGCCTGATCATTGGGTAGTTTTGCCTGGAATGATTTCCGGGAG
>BHDV01070384.1:31191-42699 GCA_005406045.1 Adoxophyes honmai | reverse complement strand
GATGTTAATGCGCGGAATTGAAATATGCAATAATATTAAAAAGGTGGTAAAAACTTTTACTGCTTTATTCGGTTGGGGGTGCGAATTATAAACGTTATTTTAGAATATAATGTAATAAAGCTAATTTAATCATTTTTTTGTGGATTTGCGTAGTTTCTGCACAGATATATAAACAATCATGTAAACAAAAACGGTGCATCAAATTTTTCACAGGTACACGTTGATTGGTGGTCTTCGGCTCCTGGGTATTGGGAGCATCTTTGACGTGAATAAGGTCTTTTTATTTGCCACCATTTACCATCTTTTGCTATAAAAATATAGTTGAAATGGGTCGATGGCTTGACTAAAAGCCGGTATTACTTGTACTTTTTCCGGCTCAATTGCATCATATTATTCTAAATCGGAACTATTTTCCTTTAACCATCGTTAAATTTCCTTATCGCGGAGTTGGCGCGGTATTTTCACTAAAAATAAATAATTAGTACATTATAACTACTAAGTAAAATCCATAAAAAATAATACAAACCTCACAAAAGTTACATACTTTTTTGACGACGTCCCGTACAAGGTGGGGTCTGAGACGCCAGAATACGTCTTATCTTCTAAACGCGCGCGCGCAAAATTGGCTCACGGGTACTGTAGATTTCGCAACGTGTCCCGCGCAGCTACTCAAGGTTACAACTTAATAGCGCTATCTGTTTAAAAGTTATCCTCGATTTATTTGGTCTGGGGTCTGTAATACCCCACCTCGTATGCGGAAGGTTAAGATTTAGAAAAACATCATTCATACAATTATATTGAAGTTTTTGTGTGAATTTAGTCAGAATCAAAAGGACTTTAAATTTTAATGCCGCAAAAAAGTGTTTTTCAGTTTTTCATACGAAAATAGCTGTCAGTTTTGTTGCCGTCAAACATTCGTGTATAAAAATGAATAGAACTGACTAAGGACGCATTTTTTTCAATACATTAAATCTATTCTGTTATCGAATCTGAGTAGAACATCTGAAATCGGGGGAAAAATAATGTCCTTTTTACTATTTCTGCATCTGCAAACCTGCCCTGACCTGCGTTTAAAAGCATGATTTTGTTTTGATAAAAGTCTTACGTAGTTAACTTTCTTCAAAGTAAAACCACATTTTACTCGGTTAGACCATTAAATGCGACAGTATCTAGATACTACTTCTTGCATTTGTGTGTCAGTGTACTCGTACTAAACGTATTTAATTGGTGCGTTTTCTTTAATGTTATGTATTATTTCTGGCCACAAGGAGGTTCTATTTGTCTTTAATTACATGTAATTAGTTAAGTACAGAAACTGTTAAGTCACACAGCAATCACTGTTCGAAACAGTAGCATGAAATAACCGTGCGACGAGTACTTTTAGCATCGGAACCTACATAAATGTCACCTCTGAATTCAAAACTAGGACAGGCAGAGCACTCTAATCATTACATAGACAAAACCATGACTGTTTCGCGTTTTATAGCCACTTTTAATAGACCGATTGCAAACCTGCCGTTAAGCATACCGAACACTTTGGAGGATCATGCACTGTGACAGCCTTTTTATTTAGTCCTTTACAAATCCCATGATAGAATGATCAAATGAAATGAAAAATCTCAAAATATTTATATTTTACTGTAACACTATTTGCATTAGAACAATTTGTTCAGCTAAATACCTTGCTCCAAGTTATTCTACTACTATGAAACACTCTGCATGTATCATAAAATTTTGTATGACCTGTACACAGAACATAATCTCAATTCTAGTCAGTATAAAACACTCATGGGAATACAGGCGTGAGAATATGTATGTATGTTATGTATGTATAAAACACTCACTTCCTTCATCACCTTCTTTTCTGCTGTTATTACTATACGGTCTTTCCAGGCATGCGGTTCGCTCAAGTGCAATCTCGGATTTGCGTCATCAGAATGCTGTCAAAATTCAGGATCGAAGCCAGTAAGAACACCGTCCGTACCTTCAAGTTCAACCCTTACCGGTTCGTTTTGAGCCCTGAGGGTGGGTTCAAGATCAACATACTACCACGGAACGACTTGTGAACTGTAAAACTGGATTGAAGTGAAGTACCGACTACCGCAATGCTAGCAAATGTAACGGACGGTTTTATTGTAATAACCTAACTAAACAAAACATGCTCACACATTTACACACACACACCATAGAACCAAGATTTAAAAAACATACACGTGCTAATGATTGCAAAAATTTAATCAAAATTGTATACAAATAATTTGAATCCACACGATTTCATTACTTAATTTCATTCTATCTTACTAATGACACTTATGTAATTAACCTTTATTTTTCACATATAAATGTAGCTTAGGTTGTTCACCTTACAATAGGAATTCTTAAATTAATTCTTATTAAATACACAGCTAGTTTATTATGCGTTAATAAAACCGCTTTTACACTATAAGTAAGTTTTATTTATTCCTTCGCCACTGCTCTATGGCTCGTATTTAAATATACCCACTTATTTCCTGGTAAAATTCATGCCAAGGTGCGTGCATCGAATATTTGCATAATTCCATGCAAGTGCAATAATTCTAACATGTTTTTACAAGTTAATTAAAAAAATATTTTTTGGGGGTACTGCGTGATTATCTTCCACTATTACTATCACCAGCTAAATGTGCTCCCGATTCATATATTTTTTATAAGAAAAAATCATTGAATCAGGTTCTTTTCCGTAACCAAGAAAATAATAGAAAACGCCAGAAATCATCAAAACAATGACTCAAAATGACACAACTCTGATAGCGTTTCCTAAGATCATCAATTCCACTGTCGGGCTTCAGCGGAATTAATAATAAAAATGGCGGGAAAAACGCTGGCAGTTTTGTGTCAAATCAAATCGACAAGAAAAATCACAGTAAATAAAAAAACAATGCTTATAAAATTTTGATAATTCTTCAAAAGGTTACATGCAAAATTAATTCAATTGAGAACGCCTTTGAAGCATTGTCAAATAATCATAAGCTCAAGGGAAATAAGTAGATTAAGTTTCAATTCTAATCATTATAAGTACTTAGATAAAGAAAAGCAAAGACCAAAATAAGATTAGTTTGAAAGAAGACATTAAAAACAAACTGGAAACCAAAACATCGATCTCCTATAAATAATAGTGGAAGAAACCGTTCAGTGCCTTAACGATTAAGATTATGTGACATTAATGCAAGAGAGAATTCTAGAAAGCAAAAGTACAGCTCTGAAGACGATCAACGTCTAAGAGATATTAACAGTAAGAGTAAAATTATAATAGAGATCAAAACCGACACTCATGAAACATTTGATGATCTCGTCACTCACAGAAAGGTTAAAAGTTAAACATCTCTAAATATACTCAAATCCATCGATGGTATGATTGGGCTGTCGCATGGCACCGGTTCATTTCTAAAACAAAAATGAAAAATTATAAGTCCATACTTCTTTGTACACTTCGTTCACTTTGAAGCGGTAAAGGGTGTAGCTAGGCTAGGCTATTTTGTTGATCAAGTATTCAAAATTCGAGTATCAAAGAGAGTGTTATGTATTGTTTTGTTTAGCAATGTTATCATCATCAGCTTTACTGATCACTATCCTAGCTCTTCACTCAAATGAGTTAAGATGTTCAGGTAATTAATTCAAGTGGTCAAAGTTTGGATGTATACCAAGAACAATCAGTGACGCCACTTGATTTTCACATTTAGCTGCCACTTACTGGGTGAATCAAAAAGAATTACCGTTTATTTAAATTCACTTACCCCGGTAAATCAGCTCTCAAGAAAGCACTTGGCGGTTGAGAGAACAGCTCAATTCCATCTTTATTGTCGCAAATGATTCTGGATAGGGTCACTTTCTTAATTTCTGCCAACTGACCTGTAATATTTTGAAACATTAATTAAGTATTCATCTAACTATTACAAGGTAATTCTTGGACGAGTAGGACATTTTTTGAAAGATCTTTTTTCAATCAGCCAACAAAAAAAAGGCAAATCATTTTCTTGTCAAAATTTGAGAATGGAAAGTGGTGTTTGGATTTTTTTAACTTCAAAGAGACTTTCTTGCATTTCGTTTCTTGCAAATTGGCTACCATTATCAACAAACATATGCTATATATACCAGGCAGATTACAACCCAGAGTTCACCATTATCGTGAGTTTTATAGTTACTGTACTCGCTAAGCGACTATTTAAGTAAGTATGATCTAGATGACAGGCTAGCAATATGTCACTATTATACCTATTTCCCATTTATTAAGACTAAAATTATGCTGAACTGGCTACGTAACGTGATTTTGATTATGTAGCGTTATGTGCTCTGTGTACTTCATTTAGGAATAGAGGGGTGATATGCATACCGACAATGGTAATCAGTTTGGTGGTTTTTTCTTCAAACATACGTACAATCACGCCTGTATTTCCAAATGGGGTAGGCAACGTAACAGACAAAATCATGACACTTCACGCTTCGCAGCCACTTCTAGCATAATTTTAGGTTTGAGAACAGATAGAAGAGGTACACTAGTGACAGGTTGCTAGGCTGCCGTCTAAAATATACCTAAATATATTTCATTAGTCGCCTCTTACGACATCTACGGTGAAAATAGAGTGTTATTCTATCTCGACACCACACAGGAGGTTTTTCGTCGTAGCATGAAACACTTACCAGGAGTAAATACTCCCGGGTTGACATCAGGTCCGTGCTCGTAGTAGTACCGATCTCCCTTCTTCATCTTTGAGAACTGGTCCGCAATGATGTTGGCGAAGGTGGCTCCGACGATGCCTCCGTCCACCTGCTCCTCGAGAAGACCACCTATCCAGAGGTCGATGTCTTCTGGACTGCTGTAGACGGAGGAGAGACGCTGGGCGGCCTGGAAGGTAAATCAGATGTGTAGGGATGTTATTGTACGCCGACTTTTAAGCATTTGCCGACTGTTTTTCATAGTTTCATAGTCTTTGCCGTGTGCATCGGACAAACTCTTAAAGAGTTCTCTCTCTTGAAATTAAAAACTTTATTTATACAATTAGGCTCGTAAAAGCACTATTTTGTTACAAAAAAAAAGTAAAAAAAAATTAGCATACAAAACCTGGATACAAAACATTTTTAAGTAAAAAAGGACGTATCACTGATGCAAGGGGTAATGCAACGTGTTGGACGTAGGTTTGCACGCCTTCATGCCCTAGAGGGAGCTACCCCATTAACGAATAGAGGCATGATGTACCAAATTTTTTTTCTGACGGGAAAATACTTTGGTGTACCCCAATCCTTACTACGGCACTTACCTATGAGTTAGGCGCAGCGCAGACGACAGACTTTTGTGCGATCGAGTCTGCGGAGCAATAAAATCTCTGAATAGCGCGCAGAGAGTTTCCATTCAGAGTTTTTATTGCGCCGCAGACTCGATCGCACAAAAGTCTGTCGTCTGCGCTGCCCCTTACTATCGCGAGCATGTATGTATGTTTGATCAAGTATTGCCAACTTACACTTGGTGGAAACTGTCCAAAATCACTGTACGGCTGCAAGCCAATGAGTTTCCTGTAGTGGTTGTACCCTCGTACGCCGTAGTCCCGCGCTCGCTGCACGTTGATGGCAGCCAAGTCGAGGCCGAATGGGTTCCCACCGTGGAAGAGGTAGCGGGTCAACTAAAATAGCAAGGAAATAAGCTACTAAATTGTTCTATACTGTACAAAAGTATTGTAGGCATGAGAATAAATGAATTAATGTGTTTTCTATGCATTATTCTTTTAACTTATTTAATTATTCCTACATCCATAATTATACTGGCAATATTATACGGGTCATTGTCAAGCATGGCAATTTTTTTCGCCAAAAAATGAAACACGTGATTTATAAAAATCAAAGGTATATTACGACTCTTACTCTAACTTGCAACAGAACTGAGTATCATTCAGAGATCAATTATTCGAAAAAAACGATTTAAAACGAAATAACGATATTTCGGTTCCACCAAAAAGACTAATATGTCCACCGAGTGGACTAATTATGTTAATTAATAATAAATAAACAAAACAAAAAGCGGTAAACATCTTAAAGAAAAATAACGTTCGTGATATATTCTCATAATCATGAACAATCAGACACGTAAATACACTCAAAAAGTACATAAAAAATATTTTGTGTCTGTCTACCGAAATGACAATTCTTTTCGGTGGACAGAATATGCCTTCGTCCTCCGAAGACTAGAAATCCTTCAAGTCTTCAAGAAGCATGTATGAAAGTGGGGGTTTGGTGGCTCTTCCTGGTTTTAACGTTGACGTATCCGAACTTTTAGAATATACGTCCAAAAATTGTATACTTTTATGAACATTTTTTTCAATCAACAAACAGACTGCACTCTCTAATTTTTAATGGCTGCTGCATTCTGAAGTCATCAACTTCTTTCTAAGTAAGTAAGTTTCTTTGCTTTCATCATTCTTCTGTTTTTCACTGCAATACGTTCACCCATTTCTTGGTACTAAAATAACTGGAATCGAAGGCGGTATTTTGCGTGCGATGTACTTTTAAGTTTCTTTTTGTATATTGTTTTTTTTTCTGCATCGTCGTGCATCATTCAATTTTTCCTCCAAAGCTTATTTTGTATGTTTTTGTTAAATCTTCTACAGTTTTTTTTACCTTTACAGAATTTATGTTTAAACATTCACTACTCAGTCACTAGTCATTTACGGATAAAAAAAAGGAACCAGAAGCTAGTTTTTATAGTTATAATAAAAAAATAAACCAAAGTACAAGAAATCAATTAAAATACAATCATTTATCGTTTGGGTGTACAAAAAGTCCACCAAAAAGACGTCCACCGAATGGACTTTTTCCGCAATATCATTCACAACACCAGCCATTTAAAGGATTATTCAAAAGGCAAGGCATATTTACAATGTTTGATTGCTTAACTAATTATTAAAAACGTTTGGTGGATTTATAGCGATGTACTTACAAAATACAGCAGTAACCGGAAAGACAATTCAACATTGACAACACCAAATATTCTTGTTAACACAACAATATCGTCTGCTGCGCACAAGTCACGGCAAAATGGCTGTTAACAGGGATAGTACGATAGTGAATGAGTTAAATTATATGCCCCGGTCTATTCATTTGACAATTCCCTAATTTTTCTGGAATTTAAAGTAATGTCCACCAAAAAGACAAAAAATGTTGTGACAAGATTCAATGATGCAAAAAATGTGTTTTATTTCCATCTAATTTTTTAAATCCTATTAATGTTAAATGGAGATCATACATAGATCAGGAAAACATGGCATTTTTGTACAATAATAAAAGAGATGTATTTTTTTGAAGCCACATTCTATTAACAGGTGGAACCCGGACAGTCCACCGAAGTGGACTTTCAGTTACATTTGTGGTGATAAACAAAACAATAATTACATTTATAGAAAATATGATGTAGTATAGTCTAGTACGTTTCCTGTACTTTATAGTTATGATGTAAATTAAATGCAATTATTAAAAATGTCTGATATATTACAAATGGACATGTTTTTTTAGGGTTATGACAATGACCCATACGTTCAGTCACAATAAGCCATAACGCAATAAGAAACCTGTATCATAGCATTATAAATTCATAATGTTTCCATTAAAAAACCTGACATCTCAAACCGAAATAAAACATCTGAATGAAATAGTAGTGAATGTGATGATGAAAATGTGAATAGGAACCGGAGTCCGTTGCGTCAAGTAGTAACGCAAAACGAGCGAGACATTTTTGATACCAAAAACTTGAGAGAATCCAATTTATTTCACTAAAATAATTGAATGATGCAAAGCAGTCATTAAAATTTTTAATGCCTACCTTTAGAGTTTAGACTAATCGAATAGAGGAGATGAAATGTGTCCTACCGATTCCGTGACAAACGGGTCCACCGTTTGCATCGGCTGCCAAGCCAGCCCCGTCAGCGCGCGGTCCAGGAAGGTGCGCAGCCGCAGGCGCGACGGCTGGAACATGACCTCCGGGAGGGAGATGGTCTCGTGCACGGTGCCCTTCGCTGGGCTTGGTATCCTGGGGGAAGTTTAGGTTAAGGTCACTGAATTAAGGCACTAGAAGACTAATCAGGGGGCGTCCATAAATTACGTGAGGTGCTTAAGGGGGGGAGGGGGTCGAGTAAGAGAAAATATTATATTTTGAAATTTCACGGATACACCCGAACGACGTAAAATTAAAGATTTTTTCAAGTTACGTAATTTTTTTCTTTTTACAATAACAATCCAACGCGTTTACGTAAGAAACCCACATTTTGAAAAATCTCACGTGAGATTTTGGGGTGGAGGAGGGGGTTGAATGGAATCTCACGACATCTCACCAGGGGGGAAGGGAGGGTCAGAAAATTGAAAAACCACCTCGCGTAATTTATGGACGCTCCCTGAGTAGTGGCACGGCAAGGATTTAGAAACCCGCCGCGGGCCAGCGAGTCCGCGTTGGACGTCCGCGATTGGCGACGCGGCGGGCGAACGCTTCACCACGCCACGCCTTAACGCTACCAGTATAACGAATGGTACGTGAGTGTGTGCACGTCGCGTGCGCACAGAGTAGCTGCCGCGCATTTTAAAGTCAGGTACAGTTCGGCAATAAAACTTGGCTAGGTTTGAATTGGTGGGGGTAAGTTCAGGCACTGTTTTTTTCAGGTTTTCGATCATTATAATGATTAATATTCACAAACAAATAATGATTTCCTTCTGTCCAGGGTGTAGTTATTTTAAACTCGATACCATTTTGTTTATAGTATGACATTTATGGTCAACTTAAATCCAGCTCGTGGAATCATGGCCCCATGGCCCCCCTGTATCTACCCGTTCTTGCATCAAATGACAAACTTACTCATTTCTTTTTTTTTTCTAAAAAAAGTGAAGTAATTCTTATTATATCGTCTTCATCATTAACAGCCTATGCACATGCCACACCACTGAGCACAATTCTTAGCCACAGTCATCGAATCCTTGCGAGCCGCTTGACTTGTATACTTACGTTAATTTTCCATCGACAACAGAATGCCCGAATCTCATGGCAGCTGTTGAGAACTCAGTGGACAACGCTGGGTTCACGTGAGGGTCGTAGGAGGAGGAGTACCCTGGAGCTGGAGATAGGCCGAAAGCCTGCACCAGGCGAGGACCTGAGGGTCAGAAGGTAATTGTGGTTACTGAAGAGTGAGCTGGTTTTAGTGAGTGAGTTTCTTGAGTTTGGATTGATAGCTAGAAAACTCTTTGGAAGACGTCGGCTATAAAAATTACCACGGTATAAAAAAAGTTTTTGAAAACGTTTCGTGGTTATTGGTCCAAAACCAAGAAACTGACGAATTTAGTGTTTCAGTACTTTTATTTACTGCGACATTAATCCTTTACTTTATACTTAGTTACTTAATATTTTGATTACAACAATAACAACACGACATCAACATTAAAACATTAAAAAATTCAGGTATCATTCCCAAATGGAGAAACCAGAGGCAGAAAACGGAACGAGACGAAATCCATGATATTACGGCCAGTTTCTGCCGTGGAACCCTTGATAAAGTTGCCTACCTAGAAGCAAGGGCAGCCATTCGTTGTAGATGATATGCTGGAACTCAGCCTGCAGGATCCGCCTGGTCTCCATGAAGATGGTGTCCTCATCCCAGCCAGGGTTGAGCCTCGTCAGGGCCAGGGCCACCCGGTTGTGCTCGCGGGTGAAGATGGTGTGGAGGACGGTCAGTGGAAGGACCTGGTTGCCGTGGTTGTCTCCTGAAGATACGGAAGTATTGTTAAGAGGGAATGGCATCAATGCTAGTATAGAAACTGTAATTTTAAGGTCTTGCTGTAGTTTTTACATTCTATTAAAAACTTAGAAAAATCATGAAAAAAGAAAGAATTATTACTTCGCATAATTTCAATTCATTCAAGTTACTCTGGTTTAGTTTTACATAACAGAAAGGCAGATTAACCCTTAAACTGATCTCTGCCAGTCAATCTTCATCGAAATCTGTAGATTGTTATTAAAAGCCCATAATATTTTGTAGCACCAAATACTGATAGCGTACACATTGTTTTTAAAATTAACATTTTGGTAAAACAAAAAACTTCGTAGCTAATGGATCCCAAAAACATTGAACAATTTTACTAAACGTTTTTCTATTTATTTTCTTGTATTTACGCATTTCAATACATGCGCCATATGTGTACTAAATATAATACAGGGTTTTTATAAAATGTTAGTTACCCGACTCAAAGCAGGCAGCTCCTTCGTTGGTCGTAAGGCACTCCTTCCTGTCAGTGAGGGGCGGGAGGTCCCTTCCGTAGTCGTTGAAGGTCCTCAGCATACCTCCTGGACCTCTCAGTACCTCTGGCTTCTTCAAGGAATTGCCGTAAAGTTGGGACAGGTCAGCATAGTGAGTGGCACCATTCATCTGTCATTATTAAAAGTTGTTTATTATGTTGGAAATCAGATGACTTGAAAGAGAAGAGTATTGTTCTAAAAATCCAACTCCTAAAAACAAATAAAGAAAATGTGTATTTCGTTACCAAACCACTGCCATGGTATTTTAAAATAATTTAAACTCATTCCACCATGAAAAATAAAAATCCAAATTTCTCATAGGTACAAATAATTTCCATCCGTGACCTCCAAACGAAGTATGAAAAATAGTAACGGATTTTTTTTGTAATTTTTTCAGTATCGATATCAGTAGACTCTTGATGCAGAGCAGAAAAAAAGAAAATGTATAAATAACTTTTCAATAAAAACGGCAGCCAGAACTTATTTTGCTACTACATTTTAAACAAAGCCAGCATTTCGCAATTGGAAATCTAAAATTAACAAAGTGGCTCTGCAACTTAAAACTACGGGTTTGGCTAGTAACATTTCACCTTTAGCCTATCCTATTTAGGTATACAGGCGTGATGTCTACCTTCATGCCAACACTTGCTTTTGCCGATTTCTCCATCATTTAACAAACCCGTTTTGCTATATCACCTGTCTGGCATATCCCACGGAGCAATCGCTGGCCGGCGCCAGCTGGGCCCTCACGAAGTTCAGGCAGGTGTGGCGGAAGGTGGAGTAGAAGGGGTCTTCGGGCCCCGTGGCGATGGGCGCGCAGCCCCAGTGCTGCAACTCCTCGGGCAGGGGCTCCTCTCCGTCACCGGCACAGCATGAAATGGCACTGCCGTTGCCTGTGTAGAAGTTAAATTTTATGGGGATCATCAAAACTTTGGATAAAAAAAAAAAACAAAAACATGAGTGACAAATGGGACAAATTTGAATACGTTTATCTTGTTGTTATCGACTATCATAACCCTGAAATTGCTAAACGTAGCACTGGATTTCGAATTCATGTGCTCTGCCTAGCCCTCATGGGAATACAGGCGTGATAATATGTATCATCATTTTATTCAATTGATGGACATATTATAATTCGTCACTTCATTCTTCAGATACATTTACATAGGTAGTGCCTTAAGCCTACACGAGGATATTCGCACGTTGAGAGG
>BHDV01070384.1:0-26926 GCA_005406045.1 Adoxophyes honmai | reverse complement strand
TATGTAAATGTATCTTCGAATGAAGTGACTCTTATAATAATGATCGAACTTCACTTCAAGAAGTTCGTTTGATCTTATATTATGTAACTGTTGTTAGGTATTAGATTAGACATCTGATATAATATGTTTGACATTTTGACAGTGTTACTAGGCGAAGGTCTCGAAAAAGCATATAATATGCTTTGATGGTAACTCAATTGGAAAGGTTCAACCAGTTCCTTAATGCCTTATTGTATGCAAAACCTTACCTTCTTCCTTCAGTCCTGGAACCTTACCTATAGTGAACACGACGCCAGCGCTTACGTCATGGGCTATGAACTGCCCAAACTGCATAAACATCAGGTTGTGAGTGGTGCTGACGTGCTCTGCATCCAAGAGTAGGGTGTGGCTGACCAGTCGCGCGCTGGGAAGCGGTAGACCGTTGCTGGAGACTCTCAGGCCCCAGATTCCTGCGGAGATTTCTTCAATGACACTGTCTTTTGGTGACCGATTATCAAGAGACTATCTGCCAGCGTAGCCCAGCAAGGTGTTAATAGGAATGCGCGTAAGATAGTACCTGTCACTGTATAACTTGAGTTGTCTATAAAGCCAAGGATACACTAGGGGACAAAAAAATGTCCCACGACACGTGTCCCCAACAACGTCGGGTCAAGTAGCGCGACGTTACCGGACTTCGCTCGACATGACTGGCAACACCGCGCGACACGAGCCAATACGACACAATAAGTCGCGCAATGTCGCCAGATTTATTTAGTGTATCCTTGGCTAAAGCCTACTGTTTTAGTTTAGATGTTGCAGATAAAAGTGCTCCACCACCATTATCATTATTTTATTTACTAAGATCGAATCATTCTTCATTCATGTTAGAAATTACAAGGTAATTAAGAGCTAATTTTTCAATCACCAGATAAAACATATCTGTCCGATAAATGTTGGCTGTCACTTTTCTTTTATATGACGCGAAAAAAGGATAGCAATAATTTTAACTGGCAGATAAATTTATCTGGTGATTGAACAATCGGCCCTTAAGGGTAGCAGAGTTAAGTTTCAAGTACAAGCAGCTACAACTTACCTTCCTTAAGAGATATTTCTGGGGTTTCACAAGAACTGCAATAGTTCATCAGCCGGCTTAGCACAGCAAGGCGCGAGATAGATTATACCTGTCACTGTCTAACTAGAGACGTCAGAACGAGACCCGTAGACAAACCCGCGCGCGATGGATCTAGAGCTTGTTACCGAGCTAAGCCTACAGGTTATGTTTACCAAACTTAATGAAGTGAAAGCTAAAGGGGCTAGTACACATTGGCCCATGCTGGCCCAATGCAGGCCAACTCCAATGTGTACAGGGGGTGTTGGCGTGTGTTGGCGTGTGTTGGCCGGACCGTAATTGGCCCGATTGCGAAGCCTGGCCCAACACCGGCGAATGTGTACTAGCCGCTTAAGAAGTAAATCTCACCGTCACTGTAGTCCGGGGGTAGAAGCCTCTCATACCCGGTGTGGACGGCGCCCCAGGTCGGGTCGTCGGGGTTGTTGCACTCCCCCTCGATACTCCGGTAGCGGCTGGGGGGCGACGGGCAAGACGGAGGAGGGGGGCAGAAGGGTCCTGTGAGAAGAACATACATACAATCATGCCTGTGTTTCCAAATAGCGCAGAGCACACGAACGTGACATAGACCAAACCATGATTATGACTATATCACGCTTTGCAGCCACTTCTGGGATAATTTTAGGTTTGCAAAGATGGAAGATTGGAAGAGGTCTAAAGCATACCTAAACCTATATCCTTAATTGCATCTTACGACATAGACTTAGGTGTTATTCTATCCCGACACCACACGGAGCACCGGAGAAATTGTATGCTGAATTAAGTCTGGCTGGCAAGTAATTGTTCAGCTACTTTTGAAGACTCGTCGACTTGCATACAGAGTGGCCGGATATTGAACGATAATAGTTTATCCAGTATTCGAATAAACGCGTCTGAAAACCCCTATAAAGTACATACATACATACATATTCTCACGCCTGTATTCCCAAGAGGGGTAGGCAGAGCACGTGAATTCAAAAATCCAGTGCCACGTTTAGCTCTGTGAAGTTTGTTCCGGAATTCATAGTATAAAAACTACATTAAAATATACATTATTTGCAAGTTGTAGACACTGGAATGACGTCACGAACGATGAGAAGTGTTGCCTAACGTTGAGCAATATTAAATGAGGAAAGTAAAGAAGAAATCTCGACATGACGCAATTCGAGACAACCTAAAAAGCAACGCAAGTAGTAAAATATATTAATTGTTTTGTGAATTACTCTTCACTGTATGTACGCTCTCGCCATCTCGAAGGAATAGTGGGAGGAGTAGGCAGGCGTGTTATAATAAACCAATACCAAACCTGACTGTGAAGCTTGAGGTCCCGGGTTCGACCCCGGTCGAGGCAGATGTTTGTATGATGAATACGAATGTTTGCTTTCGAGTCTTGGATGTTTATCCGTACCAATATATAAATGTGAAAGTGTGTTTGTTTGTTTGTTTGTTTGTTTGTTTGTTTGTTTGTCCGTCTTTCACGGCTTAACGGAGCGATAGATTGACGTGATTTTTTAGGTAGAGATAGTTTAGGGCACGGAGAGTGACATAGGCTACTTTTTATCCCGGAAAAAAATGATGTTCCCGTGGGAAAACAAAAATATAGTTTGCTTGATAGATCGATATCGATCGATGATAGATCGATATCAATCGATAACCGATCGATAGATGATAGATCGATGGCGCCGTGTGTCGTTTGAAACGAGAAGTTTTCTTATAGTTGTGCTTTATACCGCAATATAACCGAGTTCCACGCGGGCGGAGCCGCGGGCGGAAAGCTAGTCTATATATAAGTATGTTTATCCGTTTTCTAGTACCCATAACACAGGCATTAAATTGCCTACTTTGGGACTAGATGATTGGTGTAAAAATTGTCCAGTGATATTTATTTATTTATTTATTTACTTGTTTTAAACCGATGTGCCTTTATGCCAAGGTTCAACAAAATTCTAGGAATAAGTAATTAGGAAAACCAAATTTATGAAAATGTCACTGATTTCTCAACTTTTATAATTTATTAAGTTATGAACTTATTGTCAGCTCAGTACTAGAGGTGCAATTTCGTAGCTTGACAGACATAAGCATGGGTGACAATAACACCAATTAAATATTGATACTTTTCACGTGCCCTAGCTACTTTTATCATGCTTAACTCGAGGTTACATGCATGAAATGAAAGAGTATAAAACTTCTAGTTGCTGTTGTTCCTTAGTGTAATTGGGCCGTTCTCCAGCCGTACGATTTTTCGTGTTCTCAAGTTCAACTACCTGTGAAATCCAAATTTTAACAGATAACCTTATAAAAAAAATATCTTACGTAATTCACACTTTATTCTGCTCAGAAAAAGTCTAACAATAGTATATTCTTATTATTAAATGCGCGAAACAAAAATCTAAAGTCAGAGGAGTCCACATTTTGGCCTTGTCCCACCTCCAAAATTTGTTAGTTGATGACATATACTTCGAAAACTAAACGCGGAAACTATAGGTTTTTGTTGTTCACAGCAAGCCAATTATATGATAAATGAAATCCTATTGCCTAAATAATTATTATTACGTTAGTTTGTTTTTAAAACCATTTTTAAAAAGTGTCCCGAGTTTTGCGTCTTAACCTAATTTGGCCATAAAACGCGTCGTACTGCTCAAACGCACACTCCGAGAGACATCGACGATACGTTCCTAGAAAGAGTCTATCACGCCACGACGGCTGAATAGTGCGAACCTGTGACTTATTGTGTCGCTGCCAAATCACGAAGGAAAGAAAACAACACGATTTTTTTGTCACAGTTGAAAGTGATTACCGTTTTATTTTTTTCTCGCTTGTTTTGTTCATATATTTAACTCGGATTATTTTGACATATTAAGCAGTGTTATAATTACTTACACAAAAAATATTGAGTTCTTATTATTAACCGTTTTGAAGTAATTAATTAAAAACTAAATTGCTCACGTGATTACCGCAACGGTGATTACCGTTATTTGAGTGATCTCCGTCGTTTTATAGACGTGGTTATCACTATATCGGTTATTTATTGACTTATTACTGTAAAAAATAAGTTTGAAATAGTGTTTCTCTTGATTATGAATATTACTCTGTGCAACACAAAAAAAAATTACACCTAATTAAAAAATAATAATTTCACGTATCTTTTTTCACATCAAGGGTTATCATAAATTAAAATTATTATACTATTATTCAAGATGTTTATAATTCAAGGCTATAAATGTATAGCATAAAGAGTCTTGTGATATCAATCAAAAAACGTGATTTCATCCCATTATTTGCACTTTTGTGATTACCGTATTATATGAAAAAAGAAAATTTTATTATCTCGATAATTATAAGGTTTAAAGTGATGCCTCCTTTTGCAAAACGTTTGAGATGTGAAGCATTATTCGATTTATTCATAAAAACACAGATTAACATAAAATGAAATTATGCTACGGAGTGTCACGCAAAACTGCCTTGCTCGTGGAATGGCCCAATTATTTCCAATTCTAAGTATTTCTTATTTAATTTATACCCGTTTTATCGATAAATATATTTTACGATAATACTTCAAGCGTACTCCATTAAAATATCCTCCAAGTCCGCAATGATACTGTTTTGTGTACCTACATTATAATAACAGCTTACAGCATGATCTCTTTGTAAACAATGTCTTTTGCAATCTTTGTATTTCAGCCTTTCTAATTCTTAGATCAATAAGGTGTGGTGTGAAAAGCATTACAAGCCATGATTTTATAATAACAGTATAATAAAACAGCTGTTGCCTGAAATAACAACGTATATTTCGTCGCTGTTCCTGCAGAAATCGCTATGTGTTTTTAACCAACTTTTCAGGAGACACAAAAAACTGATTTCCTCATTAACCATGTATGGAAAGTTAGTAATTTTTTTTGTGCTATTGCCTTGTGATTTTGTACATGAAATAATAATAGTTTTAAAAAGATATAGTGAAAACTGAATTTTATACGCATAGAAAAACCGAAATTTGTTACATAGCGATAAATATCTCGTACTAAAATATCGCTATGTGCCGAAAAACACATAAGTCGAACGCGAACGACACGATCGAATTAATTCGCTATGTGTGCTCCGAAAGACACATATCGGAACAAATTTTCGCGTGATATGAATATGAAACGGTCCTGCTATGTGATTAGTGACACTTAGTTATTTTTAAGGAGTTTTTAAGGGAACATTTTGACATAAAAACTTCACATGGTTATTTTTTCACATGCAGAAATTATAAAGATAGCTTCACGCCGTTTTTAGAGCATACGTATATGGAGCTAAGGTTCAAAATGGCATAAAAAACCAAAAATCGAAAAAATGCACATAGCGATTTTTGTAGGAACAGCGACGATTTGTGAAATATGTGAACTAGGGTAATCGACTAGTACATGTTGCATTTTTAAGATCTTTTAGCGCGTTGAGACGCCTTTCAATCGTAGTTGGTGGCTAATATTTTGAACGGATGCCTTAGTTCTGAGTATAAGTCCTGAGCAACCTATGGGTCACCTTCAAATTTTAAGAATATAAAGATCATTGAGACACTGTGACTTGACCAGCGACCGTAACGTAGTAGTAATTTATCTGTACATTTTTATTTTAGGAATTTGAGTTTGTCGCCGTTTTAGCTGTTCTTTGTAAGTCGTACATACAATCTTTAAATTCAATATTTTGCACAAACAGTTGCGCATCGGCACCCAGGCTCGCGCCGCCAGTCAGCACGCTCGTTCCAATTTTAAATCATTTGCCGTCTTCTTTCACCTGTTTATTTTAACAGTCAACAGTTTCTCTACTTACCGTCAGCATGGTCCGTGAATCCCAGAGCCAGGTCGTCGTCGGAGATGGCTTGCCGAGCCTTCAGGTTTTGCGCGGTGAACAGATTCATCAGGGCACCCAAGCCTAGTTCCTCTACTCGAGGGTCGAGGGTCATGACCGACTGAAAATTAAATCAATGTTTTAGTAACTCAACCCTAAATAATATTCCTCTGCTGGGCACATGCCCTAGGGTAGTGGAACCAAAAGATGAACACCCCCCAGAAGTTGAACGTTTGGCCTTAATTAAATAATGGCACATTTTATACGCCTAAAAATATTTTTTCATAATGCAGCAACAATTTGCCGAGGTAAAAAAAATATTTCAAGAAAAGTTACATCACGGACGTGAACGTGAGCGATCTTCGCGTCTCGGATTCCGATCAAAAGTGCCAGTTGTATGGAATCCTTATTAAAAAAAGAGCCTCACATTTTAAGCTTTTAATTGCATATCAAATTGAATAATTTTATGCTTGGTATGTATTCTCGACTATATCTTTAATATTATTGTAAATAAACAAAATGTTTTTTTTGTATTATTTAACGAGTAATTTGCTGTTCAAGTAATGGTTCCAAAATCAGAGGTATGACCTAATAGTTGAACGGCGTTCAACTATCGGGCAAAGTGGTATTTTTACAAATGCGTTTATAAAATCACACGAAAAAGATAGACTCGCCGATTACAGCTCAAATTAATTGTATAATTGTCGTAGATTTTTTAACCAAAAGTTGAACAAAGTATTTTGATGTAATGGCAAAGAAATTCGATATTTTTGTTGTCTGGGAATCGCTACTGTTCAACTATTATTTCACAACCAAAAGTTGAACTAGTAATTTTACTAGTTCAACTTTTGGTTTCTATTTCAGTAGATGAACATTGAACTAATTAAATTGGTTTATCTTATAGATTTCTTTGCCATAATTTGAACTACTAAAATTTTGTCGTTCACGTTTGGGGCAGGGTATCCATATGAACATTTTCATCAAGGTAATATTCCAATAATTATTTTTGAAAAATAAGTTAAAATATTTAACATACATACATACTATTACATACATAACACCTGTATTCTTAAATGGAGATGGCTGAGCACACGAAACGCTTCATATACAATTATATTTCCTATTACTTTACTATCAATATACTAGTTCATCTTTTGGGTCAATTCGTTCATAAATAGGGCACATCGTTCAACTTTAGGGCAATTTGCCTAAGTTGCGCAAAAATATTTTTTATTTATTCGTTTGTATGTAATACATAGGTTTTAAGTAGTGAAATGCAAAGTCGACTATGTGTTTACTGTTGCAAAAAAAAATCACTGTCATACATGACTTGCAACACTGCGAAAAAAAAGTTCAAAGAGTGGTAGTCGCTTAATCGTTTAACTTTTGGTTCCACTACCCTATTCTCAATATAAGAAGACTTGAGCTGTAATTCCCGCTCGGGCCCTGTACAGATTGTGAACTTCATACTTCGTGGCTCTGTATAGGTTTCCACACGATGTATTCCTTTACGAATCAGCTCGTTGTTAATACCAAACTCAATTTTGCACAAAACTTTAAAATAAGGTAAACATACCTACTTATTTCCATAATTATATCACGCCTGTATTCCCAAATGGGATAGACAGAGTATCTACACGAAACGCTACATGAATGTACAAAAATCATGACTATTACCCGATTCGTAACTGTATCTGGCATAATTTTGGTTGGAAAAATAAATAAAAGAAGTAAAATAGTGACAAAAGTAGCCTTTTTTTCGTTAGTCGCGTTTTATAACATTCCCGGAAGAAATGGAGAGGTGTTATTCTAATCTCGACACCACACGGATCTATTACAGCCTTGTATATTATCACTCATGCTTACCAAATGATGTGCGAAACTCGGTGAACTCATGTTAACCATAACCATCTGCTCTTTTGATAGCTTCACAGCCTTGCTGAGCCACTCTCCCAGTTTCTGCCGAGATGCTTTCTGAGACGACTTCACATCTTCAGCAGATAGTGTAGCAGCTGCGCGTGCCTTCAGGTCAGCTTCCGCTGTAGCATAAAGTAAACTAGGTATCATGACTGAACTGTGTACGCTTTTCGAAAGAGGTAGATAATTTAATTTTAGAAACACTGCCTACTGTTTAGGACAGAGGTTCTTGATGTGTGCTCCACTGCGCTCAGGTGAGAGAGGAGCTGTCGTGAACCGAAACCACAAATAATATCATCTACTTCGTTTTACGCATATTTTTATTTTACCTCCCAAACTAATAACTATCATTAAAGGAGTCTATTTCTTTCAAATAGTTAACTAGAGCAGGCCGCCGCGACAAATAATACCTATAGACTTGTGAGTCCGCCGCGGTTTGAAAAATACGGGAAACTTCTGGATGATCTACGAGGTCAGGGAAACACTAAGAACATCACTTGGGCTATCAAGAATTCCTCAGATTTGTCGGTAGACAAATCATTATCTAGTCAACGAATCATATAACAAGCGCTGAGTAGAGAGAGATCTTCTAGAGTGAGAATCAGACGGTTAACTTTACTCTGTTGCTCACTTTCGTGTTTCGTTCTGCATCTTTGACTCAAAAGTGAGCCGTAAGGGCCGATTCACATCGAAATGAAAGCAGCCGGCAGCGACGCGTCGAGCACTTTTAGTGTAAAATAATTTTCGACTTTATCTCCATATTTAAAAAGACCAGCATCACTTTGACTACTTCAAACAGGTCTTGGCGGCGGCGAAGCTAGCGGCTCTGCCGACCGCTGCCATTCCAGTGTGAATCAGTCCTAAGTTGAACCATGTCCTAGCTTCAGTTCTCGAACCTACCAGCATGTCGACTCCCGGTGAAGCAGCACACACCGACCAGGTCCCGCTGCCCCGCGAGATGGCACAGCGGGTTGGCTGCCCTGGGGCGCACGTGCGCGGGGCACTGCACGCGCGGGACACACCGTCCGTGACGGGGACACACGTCGCAGGGACGCTCATGTGTGTGCTCGTGTCCTGCGGAACACAAGATTATAATGGACTGAACATCATCAACCTCGTCTACGCTGAACGACTCTCATCCAGCTCTTTCCAGCCGATTATCGAAGACTAGATTTCCACCCGCGGCTTCGCCCGCGTGGTACTCGGTTATATTGCGGTATAAAGCACAACTATAAGAAAACTTCTCGTTTCAAATGGCACACAGCGCCATCGATCTATCATCTATCGATCGGTCATCGATCGATATCGATCTATCAAGCAAACTATATTTTTGTTTTCCCTCGGGAACTTCAATTTTTCCGGGATAAAAAGTAGCCTATTATTTAATCCGGACTTCTATCTTCACGTCTGCAAAATTTCAAAACAATCGGTTCAGTAGTTACGGCATGAAAGCGGAACAAACAAACAAACTCACTTTCTGACTTTTAATATTAGTAAGGAAGTAATGATTAGTAAGGATTATGGTGAGATGCACACATGCACCATATGGAGTACATGTGGTGTCGGATTTAGAATGATTCTCCTTTTCTTCCGTGGATGTCGTAGGAAACGACTAAGGAAATAGGTTATTACATTTTAGGCGATAGGCTAGCATCCTATACATGCAAATGCAATCACGTCTGTGTGCTCAAGGCAAGGCACACGAAACGTGACGGAATAAATCATGATTATGACTACTTCACGCTTTGCAGCCACTTCTAGCATAAGTTTAGGTTTGGAAACAGATGGAAGAGGTAGAATAGTCACAGGCTGCTAGCCTGTTACCGTAAGTATACCAAGTATACCAACATGTTTCCTTAGTTGCCTTTTACTACATCCACGGAAAAAATGGAGAGGTATAATTCTATCCGTTCACCAATAAATCACTCTTATAGTTGCCGTCAAGTTAGATAATAAGATTTTTTTTAATGGGGTTAAATTCGTGCATCGCTTTTTCCATACTTGAAACTGTACCCGCTTTTTTCATATGAAAAATGTATTAAATAACATAGTAAAGACTGACTTTGCAGTAAAACTATCTTAATATTGATTGGTTGAATCTACTACTAGTGGCTTAAATAGCACATACATTCTCAAAATACTTCGTACCAATGCCAACTCAAACTGACACGTGGTATAACTCAAACGCAACTCACCTTTTTGTGAAACTAGCGTCAACTTCTCATGTTTTTGCGTAACTATATCTTCGAGACACACCACAACAACGTAAAAAAGAACGGGAAGCGTAAACCTTAACAAATTCATTGTAAAAATTATTAACTAATCAAAATTATCCTAAATATAACTACTTAAACATAATGGCGATACGATCTGCATGCTACAGGCGGGCTAAATGAACGAGATTACGTTTGAGATGCTCTGAGTAAAATTATAAGCAAAATGAGGGTAGTTTGAGTTGAATTGCCGTTTATGATCGACCAAAGTAACCAACCTCAAAATAGATAGATACTGCCTTTCTGTAGAAGGCAATGATGTATACGCACAGAATTATATGAAGTATTTTTAACCGACTTCAAAAAGAGGAGGTTCTCAATTCGACCTAATTTTTTTTTTTTTTTTTATTATTATTATTTTTTTTGTGTGTATGTTACTCGATAGCTCGGAAACCCGTGGACCGATTTTCAAATATTTTTTTTTAATCGATAGGGTATAACTCGAAATTGGTCCCATTGGCACGACACCAGGATCTGATGATGGAATCTTGGAGAAATCGAGGGAACTCTTCAAATTTTATATGGAGATGTACGGCGTTTTCGGTAATTTGTTGATGAAGTCAAGATTTTACATTCAGTAAACAGAATCTTTTCAAAATGTTGCTAATTTGAAGTCGGTTTTTTTTGTTTAAAATTATTTAAACTAAGTAAGCCAATGTCCAAATATGCAGTTAATTAAATAATTTTAAACAAAAAAAAAACCGACTTCAAATTAGCAATATTTTGAAAAGATTCTGTTTACTGAATGTAAAATCTTGACTTCATCAACAAATTACCGAAAACGCCGTACATCTCCATATAAAATTTGAAGAGTTCCCTCGATTTCTCCAAGATTCCATCATCAGATCCTGGTGTCGTGCCAATGGGACCAATTTCGAGTTATACCCTATCGATTAAAAAAAAAAATTTGAAAATCGGTCCACGGGTCTCCGAGCTATCGAGTAACATACACACAAAAAAAAATTAAAAAAAAATAAAAAAGAAAATTAAAAAAAAAAATTAGGTCGAATTGAGAACCTCCTCTTTTTGAAGTCGGTTAAAAAATCTGTACGTTTTCGTACACCTTTAAAAAAAATTTTTTTCTTACTTAGAACCACAATCAGAGCACAATCGGTAGCAAAAAATGGTCTAAAAGTTTTTTCCATTCCGTTACATTTTTCATAATTATGTACACTTAGAATGGTGGTCACGGAATGGCATAAAAAAAAGTTGTGGTATGTCAAAATTGGTTTCTCCTCACATCTACAATTAAAATGACTACGGAATAAAACACCAAAACGATTGCATTACTTGTTTAATCTCACTATATTGTCAGGTTACATTTTTATTTGAACAACTTCCAATTTGCCTCTTCTGTTCTTTTGTTCAGCTAAATACATACTAGTTTATTACTAAGATACAAATAGATCAGTTCTTATAGAGAGAATTTTATTTGAACACTTGCACAGTCCGTGAGTACTCCAGATGACAAGAGCTGTGGACCAGTTTTGACATTGCATCTAGGCTTATCCAATTACCATTTCAAAATATTCATTGAATATTCTCCTGAACCAAGCTTCGAAGTGCATGGAACATTTTTTCCTAAAGTAAGGTAAACGTGCTCGACACTGACCCAATACTTCGCACTTGCAACCTTATGTCATAGTAAGACGTAACAGATGGGTGTCATCTATTGGGCGTTGAGGCGTCGAGCATTGATACTTTTACCTTATTTATTTACAGCATATTTAAAGCCAGTGTTACTCTTGCACAACCTACACTCCTTTTCGTAAATACACCAATCCTTTTCGTATTTTTTAAAAGTTTCGGTGCACATGAAAGGCACAAGAGTTAAAATAAAATTCGTCCGTTAAACTTTTTCTGAATTCGGGTACAGTACCCAACAGCGGAATGACATGAACAATGGCAGTGTTGAAATCTGTCGTTCAAGTTTCGGGGCATCTTCTTTGTGCTGGTTTGTCAGTGGGCTCGACTGCTGCGTCCCCTGACACATCATCTCCCGGCAGGAATACGCCCAAGAAGCCACCAGCTGGAAAACAATATTTTTACATTCAGACGAGCAAAGTACGATGTTACCAGATCGATCGTCGATCGACGCCATAGATCGATGGTAGAATGAAATAGTGGAATAAAATATAGCCGGAGTTAATCGATCAGTGTCGACCGGTGCCATCGATCGGCAATCAAACGATTGGTTAGTCGACCGGCATCTGTCGATCAATTAAAGCTACCATAAGAACTCCGTAAGTTCAGAAGTTGAATCAGCACTTATTTGATACCCACTCAGGAACAGTCATTTATTTTACAACAATCAATTCATGATCATTAAGCATTATTTTTACGTGGACCTGTACTCACCAACAGTCAGTCCAGCAAAGATATAGAAGGAGAGTTCGCAGTTGCTTATGAGCAACTGTTTTAACACGTTGATACCGACGATGGCACTCGCTCGCCCCACCATCAACGTCAGACAAACTGCCATAGCCCTGGAATGCGAAAACAGTAATCAGAAAAACACTTCGCTAAACCTATGTTTCCTAAACTAGTTTTGATTAGAGCTTCTTCTGCATAAGGCTTCGGCCAAACCTGAGCGACCAAAGCGACTGCGATGCGGGAGCGTCTGCAAAGCGAAACTAAGCGAAGCGAAACGTCTCGCGATGCGGTCGCATAGGTTTGCAAAGCGCCATAGATGTAGGTATATGGGTAGCGTCCGTCGCGCGGTAGACGCTCCCGCTTCGCAGTCGCTTTGGTCGCGCAGGTTTGGGCAAGACTTAACTGTTGCTGACCCGTGATTCTTTAATAATTCATTCTTTCAACTGGCTTCAAATGAGCCTGAGCATGGTTCGACTGTCATGCATGACAGTACGCGATACAGTTTGCTTCAATTTTAAAGCCAGATTAGCCATCGTGGTTTCAATTACATTTGACAATAAGCGTGCAGGTATACCTATCGTTGGCATTACGCAGCGCCGCGTCACGCCATATAAGCCTAAGTACAGCATATTCTCTTCTCAGTCATGCAAATATGGTGAACATGTACGAAAAGACCTCAGACTGTTTTACACTTTGCTGTAGATACCGAGACAGAATTAAACTAACTTGAGGTAGGTAGGGAAGAGATTGACGCTGAATGTGGTAAGGACGCCGAAGTTCAAGGAGTTGGCAATGTATGTCATGAGAAGGACAGCGGTGACGGCAGTTGAGGTGCTGAAGTTGATGCACAGCCCCGCGATGCCTGTTACAATCTGTTGAAGAGAATGGATATAAATTCACATACATACGTAAAATCACGCTTATGTTCCCATATGGGGTAGGCAGATCACACGAAACGTGATATACACAAAAAGTATTAGGACGGAAGGTGGAATGAAACGTGACATCAATGTATAGACAAATCAGATTTAGTAAAATTAATTGAAAAAAAAGTAATCATCATTAAATTTGCTGAGTAAGATAGGTATGTACATAGCGAATTTCCATTCAAATTGAGAAGAAAAAAAAGTAATAGCGATCTCATTAAATTTCCCGTAAGGGATATAAATGTGTACGTAAGTAAGGAAACCAACCTGCACAGAAATGAGGAGCCGTTTTCGCCCCATCCAGTTGACGACTCCACTGATGACCAGGTTGAGGGCCGAGAGCACGAACCCGTTGACCAGAACGATGATCATAGCGAAGTTGTTCAGCGTACAGTCATTTGCCTGGAAAATAAGGAAATCAATAACTCATCGATCATAACTGTGAAGGTGTTAAAGCAAATGCAAGTAAGCTAAAGAAAAGTTACATTTTGTTTATTATCCTACTATCCTACTAAAAAACACATTTAAATGCAATTATTTAGTGCGATAGCCAAGTCTCGATATATTTATTTATACCATGTTATACCGACTTGGTATTACATGGATCTCACAACTTTTTACCGCAGAACAACTGAGTTGCGAGACTTGTTTTTTTTTGACAAGTATTGTTTTTGATGGGATGGTTATGTCATAAATAGAGATCAGATTGTATGCAACGTAAAAAGCTCGAAATATGTAAGCAAATATGCACGAAAAATGCCTTAAATGAAAATCTTAATTTATTGTTGTAAAATTAAACATAAATTACGTTTAACTGTGTATCAAGTGACAATTACTGTAATATTTCGTACTTGATTTCTAAGATGTAAAAAATACACGCTGAAAGTTTGACATTGACCCTGGTGTTTGAAAAAAACTTTGTGTATAAATCAACAATTGAAAACAATTTCCTAATCAAATAAACACCAGTCTACATTTACTGATTTAACTCGGCGGATTTATGCCATTTCCTTCCAAAAATAACGCAAAATAGTGAAAATATGCATCATCAAAGGTGTTTTTCGGTAAATAAGCAAAACACCCAAAATGGGCTAAATATGCAAATGCATATGCAGATATGCAATTACATATAATCCGGTCTCTAGTCATAAACATCACGCCCTATCCCTACGGGGCAACGGAGACAACAGAGTGCCATTCGCTTCTAAACTATTCTGGCATACCTACTTTTATTGCTTTACTCACATTCATCCCTCTCGTCATACATGCTCGACGGTTCCGGATGCTTTCAATTTGGCCTCTTTTTAGAACATCGCCGATCTGGTCGATATACGTTCTTCGAGGACGTCCTCCACTTACCCTAACACACTTCCCTTGTAAATTTACTTACACTCATTCATACATTCTCTCCTCGTGACCAAACCAACGCAACATGTCTTTCTCTACCCTAGTTAAGTTAGCATTCTTAACCCAACACCACAACACAAGGAATAAATTATTAAATAAGAGAGTAAGAAGTTTGATCCGTTAGTTCAACTGATTTCACACTAACCTCATCAACAGAAGTCATTGTGTTGTTCAGAGCGTCATGCGTAGACCGAATCATCTGGCAGAAGGTGAGGCCCGTCTCGCCTCTCTCCATGGACTTCATGAAGCCATCAGCGATGAACGGAAGCCAGACGATGTACGGGTTAATACTGAAGTTGAAATTAAACTAGAATTAGATCATGTTAGTAGAAATAAGATGAAAGAATGCCACGAGGAAATAAAGGATAACAGTGAATGGAAGTTATACTTCCGAATCTGAATTATGATTCGAAAGGTTCACACTGTTTTATATTCCACACATTTTACAGAAAAAAGGCAAAAAGGAGGAGACCAGTGTAAACAAAGTTATTATTCAGAACAAACAAAACATGCAATTGAAGCCCGATCAGCCTCTGAGGTGTGATCATGTCGTGGAATTTCGTAGAAAGACTGCCTGTTTACTGAAGCGGGGCAAAGCACCAATAGAATTGCTTAAATTCTCCGCTCCTCTTCAGTGGGTGCAACTCTACGGGTGGATTTTTATCTCACTCACCACTCCACAGCCTCGCTCCACTCCAGTGGACAAGCAGACAAATTTCCTATACAGGCAACACTGCTTTTCCGTGGAAAACCTGTCGTTGTCTAATCTATTAATGAATGTCATGTAATCAAGTAGCATTTTTTATATTTGTCTAACCATAACAATGTACAAAAAGTATGCCGAAATAAAATTTTGTGTTATGATTAAAAGATTGATAGGCGTGACGTCCCTATGACTATATAATGTTACAACTTGGATAATCTAAAAGTACATTAGGGACAGACCTCACAAAAGATTGGTCAGACTTTACTGAATAATAAAAGAATGAGCATACCAGAAGTAGATGAGAGCGAACTCCAACGCGAGGATAACCGTGTTCTTCAGTAGGGGAGGCCGAGTGAGCGGCAGCGTCTGCGACTTGATCGAACCCCACACGCCCTTGCGCACCTCGGTGGCTCCATCTTCGTTTAAAACCAGAGATTTAACCTGGAATGAGAAATGTAGCATTTACATAGTGAGTAACTTAGTAAGCACATTACATAATATTATTGTCCTTAGTCGATTTCCTTAGTCGACCTATGCAATTTCACTATGACATTTACTGTAAATGGGGTCTATCGTGGATCAGGAAACAATTGGTACGATAGTTATCTATACTATAGACCGATAGGTACTTAAAATATGGTAAACAATCTTGACATGTCTTTTGATTGAAATACACAGTCTAAAAATGAAAATCGTTACAATATACAATTCAATTATGAAAGTAAGTGATTTTTTCATACCTAAATTGCAAAAAGTTAAGATTTTGATTTATAAAGTGTATGTTTAAATAAAAAGACACGTCAAGATTGTTTACCATCTTTTAAGTACCTATCGGTCTCTAGTATAGAACGCTTCCTTACATACTAATCCGTTAAAACAAATAATAAACCTCGGTCTTTTAAGTCGTGAATTTTATGTTCACAGGAAAGACTAGTAGCTCTGTATCTTAGAAACCGCACAATTCCCATGTCAACATCTTAGTTTTTAATAAACGACTCCCTTGTTACTACTGACACAGCGATACGGGGGTGGTAAAATCGAATTGCTACCACTGTTACCCACTAATCCTGCCGAAAAAGCAGCATTGCTCACAGTGTTATGGTTCAGCGTAAAGGGTGACGCTACTTAGGCCTCCAGGGTTAGGCATTACGCATGGGCGATTGTGATGGCTTACCATCCACCCACTTGCCCGTGTTCCTTGTGCCATAAAAATACACTCAAGTTACTAACCGGAAAATCCTCCGGATCCTTTCCAGTGTTAGAGCTGAACATGGCCTTGAGGACTCCCATCGCTTCGTCTTCTAGCCCCATGCTGAGGAAGTATTTAGGGCTCTCGTAGACGTAGGTGGCTCCAAGGGCGGCGATGGCACAGGGCACGCTGTAGATGAGGCAGAGCACCCGCCAGGAGTTGAAGTAGATGCCCAGGTAAGGGACGTAGTAGGAGAACGAGAGCGGGAGCACGGGAATAGCCAGCACTGAAAAGAAGTAAAGTAAAATGAGTTTTATTTATACAAACGAGTAAACCAGAAAAGAGCTTAAACGGTACATTATAAGGAGTCAATTTACAACATTAGAAAAAAAAAGAAAAAAAACATACATACAGACATACAATGACGCCTATGTTCCCAATATGTTATATGGGGAATATGGATGTGTTTGTTAGGAGAACTAGACGGATGTTCGTTCGTAGACGTTTTAAGAATAGGTACTCAAAACAGATGAGCATGTTTGAAGAGATTAATGAACGTGTGGATCAAGCAAGATGAGGTATGTCGGGATCGTAGCAAATGGAACAACGTGGTCTCTGCCTACTCCTGTGCGAAAAAGGCGTGACGGTATTTATGTTTAATGTAACTGCCTTAAAAAAAATTACAACTCTTATAATCAATAATAGTATTAGGGTCAATTCACACCGAGACGAGACGCGACGCGGCGCTGCACGAAAATTTTTAATAGAACAACTCAAAATATAGGTACTTTATTTGTTACACAATAAGGTTCATATTTTTCATTGTCAGTATACAGAGTACGTAGCGCGGCGTAGCGCTGCGCCTCAAGACGTAGCGCAGCGCCTCGCGGCGTAGCACTGCATCGCACTACGCCGCCCCCCGCGCGGTGTGCGGGAGCGGTGCTGCGCGCGTAGCGCTGCCTACTCAAAATTATACTTTATTCGTTACGTGATAAGGTTCACACTTCATTGTGAGCATTCAGGTATGTCGCGCTACGACTCGAGACGTAGCGCGGCGCCGCGCTGCGCAGCGCGAAACCACTGGCCGCTTTATGCATCGTCGCGCCGCGTCTCGTCGCGTCACATCTTGGTGTGAGCTGACCCTTAGGCTGTTACCAGACCAATCGATCGAAGTTGATCGACTGTCAGGTACCGTAGTAGTTTTAATTGATCGATAGATACCGGTGTCGTACAATGTGTTTTAACACGGTTACCTGCCATCAGTCCAGTGGAAACCAGGTAGACACTGGTGGTCAACAGAATCATCATGTTCCGTTTTTCGTTGGGCGTGGTCTCTCCCAGCAGAGTGAAGGCAAGCGCGAATGTGCCGGACACCCTGTGGATACAACGCATTCCATTAAATGGGGTGGAAAGGGTTTGCGAGGGCAGTTTGGTTAGGAATAGAGTAAGGGTGAGAAAGGGTGCCGTCAGCGCTTACCATCAGTCGAGAAGAGAAAATGCATTCAGTGCTACGCTGACAGCGAACTGCGACGCGCGTACCGTCAGCGTAGCTGTGTGCGCGTTCAAGACTAGCATAGATATAGATACGCTGACCGACTGTCAGCGCCATAGAGGATAGAACCTATAGAGAAACAATGTTCGCAACCCCGGTCCGCAAATAGTTTGTTGATTTCAACATACTAAACGTCACCGTCACTGTCACAGAAACTGTACAGAGCCAATAACCGTAGAGAAAAAGGCACTAGCGTTACGCGCGATCTTGGACCGGCCAATAAGAGCACAGCGATCACTTCAATTGTTTTGCGGAATAATTTCCGAACAAACAAGATGACATTAGTACTCTATAGGTTCTATCCTCAATGGTCAGCGCTGACCGTCGGTCGAGCACTGTTTCAAGCCTTAGCCAAATGGAAACACTGATGTTCATAGTCTAAAAGTGACTCCAACTCATCTTGGTAGGATTAAATCCCATCTTATTCCAAATCCGGATTACTCTATGTGTATCATTACAATTATGAAACGAGAAAAAAAACTAAATAGGTACGTCGTACGTCATACAGTTAAATACGACAAAGTTGGACAATGATTGAGTTCATGTTATTGAACCCAAAAGTATCGTCAAGTACAAGTTCATAGATAACCGGAATAATCTAGTCAATGCATCAACTGAAATTTGCCACTGACAATGTTTAAATTCATTCAAGTATAGATTATACGCAGTTCCGTGTTGGTTCCACAAGAGTAGAAGGGAGTGATTACACACAACTACATGAAGAATCGAATGTATAAAAGGAGAACGAATGAACGTCAAACTTTGATGTTCTTGTTTGCGCGACCTCAACTCCCGTGGAACTAGGTATGCAGATAGGTGTATTGTAACGTGCAAGGCAATTCAACTTACGCCCCCGAAGAGATGATTTTGAAGACACAGAGCACCAGCCAATGAGGAGACAGGGCTGACAAAGCGCCGGTGACAAAACCGAGGATCAAGGAGAACTGGAGAATCTTCCTACGACCTCTGGTGTCAGCAAGGTAGCCCCAGACGTGAGAGGACGCTATAATACCTGTGACAAAGTAAGAGATGTATTCTACATACATACATATCCTCACATACATATCCAGGGGTAGACAGAGCACATGAATTCGAAAATCCAGTGCCACGTCTAGCAAATTCCGGGTAATCAGATGGTTAAACGTGATATTTCAGTGGCAGGTTGCTAGCTTATTGTCCGCAAAACACTAACTCTTTCCCAGAGTTGATCTCTTACGACACCCACGGGAAGAAAGGGGGAGGTGCTATTGCTATTCTAACCCGGCACCACAGCTACAGCGGTAAGATAAAACCTGATGGTCGAAAAGTGCTTGAATGGAGACCATGGACCAGCAAGCGCAGTAGGATGTCCACCTACAAGATGGACATACGACTTTTATAAAGTTTGCCGAAAGAACACCACACTAACAACCCATTTACTTACTATCTAGATGATTGGTGTAAAAATTGTCCAGTGATATTTATTTATTATTTATTTATCTTTTTCAATCTGTCCACTGTCAGATTATGGTAAGGGAACGGCCCCAGCTGACAAGCACTGAACACTTCTTCTTGAAAGATCATACCTAATGGGTGTGATTTGATTATTGCTAAATAAATGACTAGTCCTTAGGTATTACCCATCCACTACCTTTACCTGACAAATTTATGATTTAATTTTGTCGCCCAACATAAATAATTTTGTTGATTACGTAGGGTCAAAATGTCTAAAATTACTAAAAACATTATTTATACTGATGCCTATTCAGTAAGTGATTCTACTTCGTCATACAATTTAACAAAAATAAGAAGTATCCGGAGTTTAAAATTTCGTTTGACTTTCGAAGGTGTCTTCCTTCTACCGCAATGGATAAGAAAATTTTCCAAAGCCTCAAAAGATATGAGAGTTATTATTATTACAAGCATACAATATTATTTGCATAGTTAAGAAAACAAAACTTAAACACAGGTAACACTAATATTGATAAATGCATCAAAGGATTAGAAGAACACGTGACTAATAATATTTATATTTGCCAGTTTGTAATACATATACATATGTATCGATGTACACAATGTGGCCTTAATTATTTAATTAAAACCCAAGTATATTCATTTTAAAAGAATTTAATAGTGAAACGCGTCTATATGTCGAAGGCAGATTATATAATCCGCCGTTTTACATTACGCCTAGCCGTTTTGTAATGCGGCGGCTCAACGTTTAGTCGGATTGAATGCGGCTGAATGAAAAACCGCCGGAATGAATTCGGCGCTAAACGTTATTCAATAAGGCTAGGCATAATGTAATACGGCGAGATATTAGCCGCCGCTTCGGCCGAGCGAGCGCAGCAAGCGAGGATGACCCCCTCGGAGCGGATACGACTCGGACAGGTTAGGTTAGAAGGCCAAGGCGGGAGCGAAGCAGCCTTGGCCTGCGAGGTTAGTATTTTTTTTTATAAAAGCTCGGAAATTATTTTTTTTTAACAAGTCAACTACTAATTAAAATACCTTGATTTAAATATTTTCATTTTTAACATTTCATGGTCACCCTACAATATTAGTAGTAGTACAATGCATACAATCCACGCGGATTTTTTGTGCGCCGCAGACTCGATCGCACAAAAAGTCTGTCGTCTGCGCTGCCCCTAACTGTGTTTTGTGTGAATAAAATTTATTTTCAATTCTTTCTGTTTTCGAATCAGTGTAGGTATTTAATTAAGCCTAGCTCTAACAGTCATCTCATCTTACCTACTAAGGGCACAGCAGCCATCAGCCCCTGTTGGACGGTGGTGGTGTGCAGCTCGCAGGCGCTGGCCGGCACCAGGTAGCTGACGGACAGGCTCTCGAAGACCATGGCGATGATCATGAGACCGCAGATGACCGTCATCAGGAAGTTGAACTTGCCGAAGCCTGGAAATAAGAGCATTTTTTTAAATAAGTACATGGGGGAGACTGGGTCACAGTGAATCGCAGGTCATAGTGGATAATGTACAATAACGTAGTATAATGTTCCGTGTGGTGTCGAATTTAGAATAACACCTCTCCATTTCGTCCGTGGATGTCTTAAGAGGCGACTAAGAAATTAGGTTAAGGTATATTTTAGGCGACGGGCTAGCAACCCGTTACTATTATTCCTGCCAACTCAAAACCTTAAATAATAGATGCTCGAAGTGGCCACGAAACGTGAAATAGTCATGGTTTTGTCTTTGTAGCTTTTTGTATGCACTGCCTACCCCGTTTGGGAAAACAGGCATGATGTATGTAGGTATATGTTTTTTTTTTATTTATTTATTTATGTATGTAAAATAGACGAAAGAATTACGATAGTGACGGGTTGCTAGCGTGTCGCTCAAAACACACCTTTACTTACTTCTTTAGTAGCTTCTTACGACATCCACCGAGAAATTGGAAAGGTGCTATTACGTAATATTTAAATATTTATTTCATCACACTTGCTCGTCAATGGTGTTATTACAAGAGCGTCTCCTTTAGTACAAAGGCCTAAATTGTAACCGCGGGAGTTATCATTACATCCTATGGGAGGTAAAGTTTAGTTTTAAAAATTGCAAAAGTTAGTATAGGTACATTAGTTCAGACTAAGGAGGTTACAAATGTAAAAATAAAAATTCTGCTATTAAAACTTAAGGGCCAGTTTTTAAATGCAAAATTAATGTATGCATTATGAAACTGTATTAATTTAATACTTTGGATGTATGTCAACGCGTTTTTTAATATGCTTTTTTCGTAAATTTGTTTGAACCTTTTTGGCAGAATCTGGCTGTTGACCATTCGCATTCTGTGCGAAACATAGTTCTTGTCTGTGGTATATGATTAAAAAAAGTGACAATAGACCTAAACGCACTGACAGCAGTGACAGCGCAAGCAGAATTAGCGCGGTGCGGTGACGTGATGTCATTCATTTTCTTTAATTTTTAGTTTTTCCTCGCAAATGTGATGAAAAACATTGTGTGTAACACGGGGAGTAAAGGACATTATAAACTCGAGTCATAAAAGCCCTCCGCCTGCGGCGTCGGGCTTCTAACAGCCTCTCGTTAATAATGTTCCATTTCCTCCCCTAGATACTCAATGTACTATTATTCCCTTAGACGCATCTCACAACATCCACAGAATAAATTGAGAAGTGTTATTCTAAATCGAACACCAAGCGGCATAAATAAAGTAAAAAGCAGAAAAAGAAAAGGGAAAAGAAGAGAAAAAGGAATTATGAGTTCATTTTGTATTTTAACAGAAATTAAAAAACAGTACCTATCTTTATACACATTATTTACTTGAAACCACAACACATTTACAAACTAAGACCAAAATAAACTTTTTCTAATACCGACCTGTTCTGTTCAGAGCTTCCTCAAACGGCACTTTGTCTGTTTTTTGCGTCATTTTTACTTTTAAAATTATTAATAAACTGTTAATTTAGGCACTATCACTACAGCCGCTCGCACGGACTTGAATTCAAAACTCAGACACGTCTGGTTTTGTTCGAGATCTATTTAAACTGCGTATCTCAATTTATTTACGAAATTATATGGTAAATACAGTAACGGCTCTTATAGTAAAAAGCAAATATAAGCGTGACTTAAAATGTCTTAGGTGAGTGATAAACTGATAAAAATGGCTCTTATAGGTACTACTTCATTGGATCTTGGCAAAATGTCAACGTCATTTCCACGAGGAAAACAGGCTTAGTACAATATCAGTGTACCTTACGTAGGACCTTACCGAAACAAATTAACGATTTCATGTCTTAATGGATATTTTATTGAACTGTTTTGTATATTTTTTTTATTCGAAACTAATTTACCCATTGGTCACGTCAAAATCATACAAGATAGGTGGAACAATTGTTGCGTTTATTGTACCTTCAAATAGCAAAATAATCTTTATTTTACCAATTTTTTAACACACATGTCGGATTAAAAGAACACCTCTCCATTTGTCCAGTGTATGTCTAACGTGACCATACGTCCCGCTTTGGGCGGGACAGTCCCGCTTTCAGGCAGTCTGTCCCGGTGTCCCCCGCGAGGCCGAAATTGTCCCGCTTTCGCAAACAGACCAAGCGATCATTTAAAATGTATTTTTCTCACTCCAAATGTGTGGAACGGCGCCCCGCTCGCCCCGCTCAGGAAAGCAGATAGATCTGCCTACATAGGAAGAGGTACAAAAAGTGCTGGATTTACTAATCACGTCAAGATTTATAAGCAATAGCGAAGATACGAAAGTCTATGACGAGTTTTCATATTATATTTTAATTTTTTTATTTATTTCTGTAATGGCGACAGATGAAAAAATCTTTGGCTGGAATGTTTCTTCTGAAAATCGTTGGTTCGAATTATTCCAGCACTTTCGTACCAATAATCTTAATTTAACAAACTTTTTTTACTACGTATTTCCTCAGATGTCCCGCTCTGACCAAAATAATTAATGGTCACGTTATGTATGTCGTAAGAGGCAACTCAGAAACTTCAAACCTAAAATGATGTTAGAAGTGATTACGGAACGTTAAATAAGTAGTCATGGTTTTTGTTATGTAACTTTCCGTGTGCTCTATCAAAAACTGACCCCAGTTTTTCTTACGAAAATAAGTGTCCGTTTTGTTACCATCATTCATTATTTTAATGTAGGTACCTACGAAAAATAACAAAAATTAGTAAGTATGCCATAAATCCATGCAAATATCTTTAAAAATATACAAAAAATATGTACTTTAACCTATTTCTGAAATACTCTAGTAGATACCTACTAACAATAAGTATATCTAATTGAGAGAGCAGTACATGAGTTAATAAAGCATCTCATTTTATCTGGATACTTTTCTGTAAGAATGATTGGATATTCTGACACCATATTTTAAGTACTTAGTTATAAAAACAGGAACTCAAATAAATTATTGAGTTTAAAATAAACAATCGAAAACGACAACAAAATTCTGTAGACAATTCGTATAAAAAGTGCTCAAACGATTATGTCGGTTGAAGCACTCCAATAATAATCACCATCAATTCGAAATTCGATGACAAAACATTTTGTACTACCTATTTAGTTCACGTAACTTGGTGCTCGCAAGGCAATTACATATTTATTACCTAAACAAAAACGTTAATAAGCTTATACAGAGTGGCAGGAAATTGACCGTAAGTACCATCGCGAACAGGGATTGTTGAGCCACTTACCTATGTTTGTAACTTGGTCGTGTAATACTAATCCAATAGCTGACATCTAGTCTGTCACATCGGTCATTGATTATACGTCTAAATTGCGAACAGTGGCAAGTGGCTCAACAATCCCTGTTCGTGACTGTACCTACTTACTTAAATATTTAACCTAACCTAACCTAACCAGTGGTCGTGTATTATGCGTCTGAAAACCCCTGTTAAAATATTTCCTGAAACTTTCATTATTGGCTTTGTGGGAAACCAATGTTTTTTCGCTTTTTAAGTCATTGCACCCTGTCCCGTTAGTCGGAGCGTACGCACTTGTAATCGTTCGACATTGCGATGCTACGCGGTTGACTTAGAGGCGGAATACAAAAGACTGAGCAATATTTTAAGATTTTCGAAAAAAAAACTGACATAAAAATTCGGGCAAAAAAAACTTTACAGGGGTTTTAGTTTTTTCTTTAGGGGTTTTACAGGAGCTGCCTAGTTAAAATATTCAGCCTGTACAGTTACGAACCGTGATTGTTGAGCCACTTGCCACTGTTCGCAATTTAGACGTGTAATCAATGACCGATGTGACGGACTAGATGTCAGCTATTGGATTAGTATTACACGACCAAGTTACAAACATAGGCAAGTGGCTCAACAATCCCTGTTCGCGATGGTACATACGCGGGACTTACTCAATCAAGTTTTTTTGTTTTTTGTTTATTTCGAAATCGATACAAATTTATTGCGAGATACTGAAAAACTACCATTATGTTTCATAACTAAAATAAAACGCAGATTTGGGCGATATTTCAAATCCGTTTGATTTTTGCACTCTCCGTATACAAACTACTGTACAATATCAATATCACGTTAGAGATACGAATTATGTAAACAATCTTCAGTTATTCAACTTTTTAATTCAGCATGACTTACTAAAATTAACATCATCAACTGAAATCACTACCTTTACGCTTGAGATTAAAGTCCTATGTTCAACAAACTCGTTGCCTTACGAATCGTGCCGTGCGTAGTTTTATTTAATTTGATTATAAACATTCTGTCTTCTACATTTTAATCATAATGTATATTTGTCTGTATATCGCCTCACGCGATGTAGATAAGGTCTCATAAAAACCCAGACTGGGACCCATTTTCGTTAGATATTTCATTAAAATTTAGACAATATATCACGCCTGTTTTCTAAATGTGCAGGCAGAGCACACGAAACGTGACATAGACAAAACCATGATTTATGAATATGTCGTCGGATGGCCATCAATCAATGGATACTTCAAAACGCAGGCACACATGTGGCTTTGTGTTGCCTCGGCAGAATCTCTCGTGCAGCGTCCCAGGGTGCACGTGGCAGCTGGTTGAAAGCTTCCTTCAAGGCGGTTGTCACAAGGGCGTATAGAGCAGTAGATAATTAAATTAAACCTGTATAGTGACTATATTGATGAGTATCTATGTCAATATGACAAATCAAGGTCATTCCTAACCCATCCTGACACGACAAATATATATTTCACGCTTCTAGCACAATTTCGGGTTTGAAAACAGATGGAAGAGGTATTATAATATGCAAATCTGTCGCCTAAAGCGAAATGGAGAAGTGTCAAATTATTCTATCCCGACACCACAGAGGAACTTTTTCAAAGTACGACTGTAAAAATTTGTTTAAGATAAAAACAACCATTAAAAAACACAAAGCGTACAAGTTGCGGAGCTAAGATAGGTATTCAAGTAAAATCATGTATCACTGATCCAAGAGCCAAAGTAACGCGCAGTTCGGCGCTGAGCTCGTCGATGAGTTTAGTAGTGTCACGTTAGAGATAACACCACAGAATTTAAACTATTAGGTTTATAATTAGATAACAATGACAGTGACAAACTGTTAGCTTGCCGCCTAAATTACAATACCCATGACTTAAATCGGCAATTAAATACACTGAATAATTACGTTATGCTGCATGCGGCGACCGCAAAAATGTAAATGGTTCAATATCAAATTTCGTCCCGAAATTTCTAATTTCTCTGGCGCAATTTTTTTCTTCAATATAAGCAATAAATGAAATGACATACCTTGTAAACGACTGAATTTCTTATATAACTATGTTATTGTGCTGAAATTCAGTCGTTTACAAGGTATGTCAATTCATTTATTGCTTATATTGAAGAAAAAAATTGCCCAAAGAAATTAGAAAATTCGGGACGAAATCTGATATTCTGAAATCTGAAATTCTTTTTTTGTCTGTAAGTTTATAGTTTCCAGGTAGTCCGATTGTCAGCATATCGCCTGTCCCTATTAAAATGGTCGGATCTGCAAATCGGCAACTTTACAGGAGAGCGATTCAAAGTTTATTTTGCTTATATCTTTTTACCTATATTGAGAATGTTTGTGAAACTTTCTAGTATTGCTATTTAAGTTATTTCTATTCAATTCAACATTAAGAATACTCAGTATTAAATTTGTAAATATGCGAAATTTCAGTTGTGGCCTTTTTAACAGAGTAAGGTTAAAATTGATTT
>BHDV01070377.1:111608-131610 GCA_005406045.1 Adoxophyes honmai | reverse complement strand
GGCCCCCTGTGGTTGGGGGCCCCGGGGTGCTGCCCCGCCTAGCCCCTTGGTAGCTACGCCCCTGAACGTAACCATAGCAACTCACTGGATCGGCCATTGGCTAATCGAGTTTTGTCTTAACCTAACCATAGCAACGTCCGCTTCCTTGTTGAAGAGAGTTATGACATTTAGAACATTGACTAACTGATAAAATGTGAGCTATAAATAGCGAAAGTTTGCTACACGATATTCAACCTTAGGTGGGTCCCAAATTAAAGCTCGTGAGCTGTACCAAACTTCGATCAAGAAGCATCACTAATCTGACACATCAACGTACTTGTACTTGGCAGTCAACAATCGGGTCCTAGCGGGCGCGCCCAGCGCGTGCAGCGCTTCACAGCGCAACAGGTCCAGCGGGCGCAGCTTCGGCCGCAGCGCTCGCAGCGCTCGCCGCAGGCACGCCGCCGCTGCCAGATAGCGCGCCGCTTCGCCTTCGATCTCCGGGTCGCCTGCCACCTGACCGGTTCATAGAAGAGTCCATTATAGGAGTGAATTATACATTAGGCTACTGGAAAATTCATATGCGGCAAGGAGCCTTTGATGTCTTCATATACAGCTTTGCTTCATTGAAACATAGGAAATGAACACAGGACATAAAAGGAATAACTATTCTATACCTCATCGGTTTAGGTAGTTAAAAGAATGTAAACAATCTTGACGTGTCTTTTTATTTAAACATACACTTTATAAATCGAAATCTTTATACATTTTACAATTTAGGTATGAAAAAATCATTTACCTTCATAATTGAATTGTATAGTGTGACGATTTTCATTTTTATACCTTATCGGTTTAGGTAGTTAAAACAATGTAAACCATCTTGACGTGTCTTTTTATTTAAACGTACACTTTATAAATCGAAATCTTTACATTTTACAATTTAGGTATGAAAAAATCATTTACTTTCATAATTGAATTGTATAGTGTAACGATTTTCATTTTTAGACTGTGTATTTCAATAAAAAGACATGTCAAGATTGTTTATATTGTTTTAACTACCTAAACCGATAAGGTATAGACTGTGTATTTCAACATTTATATTGTTTTAACTACCTAAACCGATAAGGTATAATTAGTATGTAACGCGCCTTAGTTATGCGAGTGGTGAGACGAAGGCAACAGGTTCATTTTCAGTCAGAACGAAATAACCCTTTCCAACTGACTTAAAATGATGGTGATATTTAAATCTGAAACCATAACATAGTGTCAATAAGGTTTAAATTCGACTGAATTTATCCCTCGCAACCGTATCAACCCGGTTGGAAAAGGGAGACAGGAACTAAAAAAGTAGATAATAAACAATATCTAAACATAAGCAAACCGACTAATACCTTGTCTAATTCCATGAGCAAGCTGTCCAAACTCTCGTCGCATATCTTCCCAACTTCAAACAATGTCACAGCATGAGTTTTGAGATCCTACAACCAGAAGTAAGCATTAACAAAACTATCAAATGATCATTTAGATTAGAGTACCAAAGGTTCTGGCTACGTACCGGAGAAAGATTTCCCATCATGAGATATGCGGCTAACGTGGAGTCGAAGAGAAGTGCCACTCGTTTGCTACCGCTGTTGTTTGATGTGTCGGTGTTCTCTTGGTACGTCTGCAATAGAGACAATAATCACTAAAATATGTTCTACAGATTATACGATACGACAGCGATAGAAGTATGAAGAAAATGACAGATGGGCGAATACGTACATGTAACACTTAATTTAGTTAGGCGATGATCATTGATCTGATCATAAATTTATTCATGTGTCATTGTTAGAACTAAACAAAGTTGCCTTGTTCTCACCTGTTTGGAAGTGGACGGCTCCTTCATAAGTACTGGTTCCATTTGTAATTCTTCCTCTTCCATGTTGGGGTTGAACGTCAGCGGAGAAATTTGGCTGTACCTGCAAAATCACCTCTTTGGTTAGTGGAAAAAATAAGTGTGTCAAAAGCAATAGCTCTATGGGCGAATAGTAAGATGATCATTTTTATCATTATTTAGAATATTTAGATAATCATTATTTCCCACTAGCAAAATTTCTATTCGTATTTTTCCTCAAATGACTTTTTACCCAGTTTCGTTTTTATTAAAGCTTATTTTCAAAGTAGCATTTTTTTCCAGTTATAAGCGACACATAAACGTAGGTAGGCTTAGGTTATGTTACGTTTTCATCGGCCCGGAGGGCCAAAATAAAGTAAGTATAGGTGCTCCGCATGAGCGGAACTCCGTCGATACTGTTTCTGTGCCGATTCTGGCGTGCGCGGGCGCCACGGGCGGCGGCTGCAGGTTGCGCGCGCAGCCCAGCCGGCAGTGCAGCACACGGCCTGCTGCACCGCTCGGCAGCAGCGCTGGCTGCGGCATACTGACTGCGTGTGCAGCGGGTCGGTGCGCGCGCCGCGCCAGCTGGCGTGCGCGGGCGCCACGGGCGGCGGCTGCAGGTTGCGCGCGAAGCCCAGCCGGCAGTACAGCGACACGGCTTGCTTCACTGCTTCAGCCTCCACCTGCGGACAATTATCTATCAGTAGAAACCTTTCAACACTGTCTAATTTCAGAGTTATATAACCAGACTTTATTAACTTTGTTAGTTTATGCATTAATCCAGATTACAACACTCGAGTGATGATATTTTGAAACTCGGCAAAACTCATTTCATAGAACAATACTGTGAATACACTAGACTAGACTTCTAAAGAAAAAATCGACATCAAAAACCATATGTTTGGGTCAAAACTAAAAAGAACCTAACCAGCAGACAGTTGGTTCCAACTTTGGAACAGGAAACGCAGAACACGAGAACGCAGAACGCGAAGAACAATCTAGCACTTCGAATACAATGCCAAATTTATATTTTTCTATGCAAAACACATTATGACAAAAATTTCAGTAACCACAACAGTATAAGTAACAAAAAAAAGTTAGAATTTGAGGGACCATTTCTAAATCGAAAACCTAGGATTAAATCTCTCGCCCGAGATTGCAATACCCCATCTCACATCCAATTCACGTATGCGTAAAATTGTTCAACACCCATTACGTACTTGCAAAACGCCTGCTAGCTCAGCCACAGTGGTGTGCTCGTCGATGGACACGAACACTTTGTAGAGCAGCGTCTCGAAGTAGTCCCCCGCGACGCGGTTCATCACGAACCCCTTAAGAGGTGGCACCGACACTTTGTCCGCCGCCGTTATAGGCACGTCTAGATAGATTAGCCCGCGCCTGAAAAGACAATAATTATTGTTTGGCCTATTACTAAAGTTTTTCAAGTTGGGATGCTTTGGTAACACTTCCAACACTTCCTTTGGACTTCGGTTACAAGGCATCTAAGAGGCATCTACAGGGCCGTCTTTAAACTATTTGAGGCCCTGGGCACATTAGGATCATGGGGCCCCTATGGTTATCATTTGGTAATCTGGCAGGAACTAGGGGGCCCCATTCGATCGCGGGGCCCTGGGCACGTGCCCATAGTGCCCAGTGGAGAAGAGGGGCCTGGGCATCTACCTGGAGAGTTTTTTTTTAGTATTTCATGCATGTTAACTTTCTGGCTTTAATCTGTTGTATTTTTCTAAATTCCCCTCATGGGCCACAAATATTTTTTTTAATCTAAATTTAACTTCATTGAACTCAAAATTAATTATAAAAATAAAAAAAAGTTAAAAAAAACTTTTTATGATATATGGTTTTATACATATGCATTGATTAGAAAAAATAAAAGTGGGACACGTCAAATGTCTACACTCATGGTCGCTTTCGTTACAAATAGAAATAAATAAAAAAACTATTTGTAACGATAGCGAACATAATTCTAAGCATGAAAACCAATTATTCCAATTGAGAAGAAAAAAAACTTGTCATAAAATGGTCCAAATACGAAATTTTCCCTATAAAAGGCTCTGGCTTAAAGGGGCGATGAATGTAAACCCAGTGTTAACCTGTAGAGCGTGTTGACGACGTGGTAGTCGAGCGTGCCCGCGGTCTGCGAGCCGCGGTCGATCAGCAGGTCGATCAGCGCCTTCTCCGCCTCGCCCAGCGGCTGTTGACAACGCACGTTTATAATATTTTATCTACACAACACTCGTATAGCAATTCCTCTTAAATTCATTTAAGCTTAAATATTTGCATACTGAGAGGAGGCCTGTGCCATGCAGTGGGACGTATATAGGCTGGATGATGATGATGATGATTTGTACACTATGTTTTTTTTTATGTATATTTTTACTGTATTTTTGTTATAATTTATTTTGTAAATTTTTTTATTGAAAAAATACTTTCTGCCAAATTTCTTGCGGCGCATTCTTCTTGCCAAAGCGCTGGTAGACTCAAAAATGACGTGTAAAAGTGCTCTTTGGAGCCTATTAATTCGCATAAATAAAGATTAAAATTTTGGCCAATTTGAATGCCGAGCACTGTATATGTTCAACGGCTAACTACCCATCTAAACGCTACCTTGACATCAGCCTCCAGCACGTATCCCAGCTCCACGCGCCACCAGGGCTGCATGGGGATGTTGAGCGGCACCCGCGGCAGCAGCCCCCGGATGGCCTTGGAGCGCCCGCGCCGCCCCAGCGACCGGGACTTGGCCACTAGCTCGAGGTACTCGTTCCGGCCTATACCTAGTAGGCGGAGGCCTGGAAAGAAAAGTGAATCAACGCATTGCTGTACAGAAAAGATATACATCGAGACTGTATTCTCAAATGGGGTAGGCAGAGCATACATAATCAGATTACTCTCCACTTGAATCTACATTATCATTAACATAGTTGTCTTGTGTTAACTTTACAACTTGAATAAATTAACTGACTGTATAGTGAAGGGTGACAGATTAAACCAAAGCCAAAAATCAAACCTATATTAATTTAAAGAACAATAAAATTACCCGTGTGGTGCCGGGTTAGAATAGCACCACCCCCTTTCTTCCTGTGGGTGTCGTAAGAGTCGACTCTAGGAAAGGGTTAGTGTATTGTGGGCGATGGGCTAGCAACCTGTCACTGCAATATCACGTTTAACTATCTGGTTACCCTGAATTTGCTAAACGTGGCACTGGATTTTTGAATTCATGTGCTCTGCCTACCCCTCATGGGAATACAGGCGTGAGAATATGTATGTATGTATGTATGTAAAAATGTCGACCTTGTATTATATTTTCTTACATCATTCGAAAATCAACCTTTCTACAAGTTCATAGAGTACATTTTCAAACAATATAACGCAATAAGATACGAAGTTGAGTAAATAGGACCATCTGGAGATCAATAACTTAAATTCAAAATTCAATATTTCCTTAGAATTATGGCTTCTCAATCTGTAATGGTTAACTTACAATCGGCAGCTGTGAAGTTGGGCATTGTGTCATAGCTCTTCTCTAATTCAATGAGCAGCGCGACCACCTCCACATAGTAAATGAAGGGAGTTATCCTTAAACCTGCAAGAGAAGAACAAAGTTTTACATGTCAATAAAACTTCAATTGAAAGAAGAAAAAATCATACATAAATCACACCTGTTTCTCAAATGGAGTAGGCAGAGCACACAAAACGATACATTGACAAAACCACAACTATTTAACGTTTCATAGGTAATTACATGCCATTAGCATATTTATAGGTTTTAAGTTAAGTGGTAAAAGTGACAACAATTTCTGACTGTGTACATCAGTCACAGCACCAATCTTTTAATAATGAGAAATAGTTCAGGATAATAAGCTACAAAAATTACAAATACAAAGAGTTCCTAAATTCATAAAGAAACATTCCATGTATCAAACGCACTATACATATGAGATTCAAATTGTCACACAACAAGCAACAATATTTTTAAAGGATCAGAACTCGTTTATTGCTAACTGTGTAGGTTAGATACATTAATGATGAATAATTGGTTTAAACAGTGGCCTGAAAAGGCGTACGATAATAAGTAATTATACATGAGACTTAAATAGTTGCAATTACTCATTTTATTACATAGTTTCTTTATTTAATTTTGTATATGTGTAACATTTAATCTCTACTTGACGAGTCACAACATGACACTTAACTGCTGGAACTATTCCAATATTTTATCAGAAGTTTGTTATTAAAAAGATTTGGGCAAAACTAAGAGCTGTCAGCTAGTACTTAACTCAAATTTTTGTTATCAATATAAAACCACATAGGAACAGTTTGTGCTATTGTATCAAAGTGCACTTGCATTCTATTACTCCTTCAAGTAACTAACTACAGTTTACAATACCTTTTACAATCATGTCGGCCAAATGGTAAGGGTACAGCATAAGCCTTTGGATGCTGCTGTGCACCAGGGTTTCATAATACTTTCTCTCATCCTTCTGGACCGTCCGGACTGAAACAGAGATTTCAATTCAAAGAATACCTTGTCTGAAATCAGAATAGCCTAGCTTAGTTTGTGGGCTCCTAAAACAGGGTACTATAGTTGGTTCACATTAATAAAATAGGGACTTCTCAGCTGCTGATCAATAGGATGTCAAAAATTAGACAATGACCAATGACAACAACTGAACTGTGATGGCTCACTACTTCCTTAATGTGAACAAACTATAGTAGTACTACCAAAAGGTTTGCACAGTTTGTCAAGGTATAGGCATTTTGTGACATATTGTATCAGTTGAAAGAAGAACTGACTTGTCATTGCATAATCTTAATGAAAATATAATTTAGACTTGGAATAAGTTACTGTTTACTATAGTGTCTTAATCCAAAAATGGGAGAGTGACTTACTCCTAAACTAAATTTTATACTTGTTTGGTTAAATCAACCCAGAATGCTAACCCTTAGCCATTGTGTTAAGAAAAGTTCCATGCCCTACTTACGAAAAACTATTAATTTGTAGACATGGAAACAAAGGACCAGCACTATTGTACTAACACACCAAAAAATCTACATCGTTTTTAATTTGACAGTTGAAACCAAAAATTGTTTTGAAATTTAAACATTTCAAAGAGAACTAACACTGAAACTGTCAAATTAAAATCAATGTAGATTTTTGGTGTGTTAGACAATAGCGCTGCACTATAATTATCACATCCTCATATAAGGATTATAACAATTTTTATATCACATGCAATATAGAAAAAGACTTCAATGAATTGAGAATATTTTTTTTAGCCTTTTGGGCACCATGCCACCCTTTTTAGATTTAATTTAGTTATTGTTATTATTAAGTATATTTATAGTCCTTTCTTTTTAGGTTTAAATTGTAAATAACATGTACATTTTTCATTATCCAATAAAATATATTTATCTTTTTTTTAGTGTTCAATAAAGTATGAAAACATATTTCGAGCAAACTTTTTTTAAAGATATCAGTTTAATTGGATATTATTGTTTAAAGAGTACATATTGTGAGTGACCTTTTTTTAACAACAATAAAATTTAAACAAAACAAACAAAACATGTCGAGCTAATCTCGGTATAAACAACGTGAGTAATCTGTTATTTTCACTATGAATAAAATTTAAATTATAATCCTTGTACCTAAATAGCTACTTGATCACAGAAATAAAAAGGCAGAGAGACAAGAGTTAGCCATATAGCTACTGAGTGAACTCTACCAGACAAAATAGTAGTTGAATTTTGTAGTAGAAAGTAAAAATAAAAGTACAAATGGAACAAATAAAGATAAAATAGTGACATCAGAGAATAAACAATAAACTTACCAAGGCTGCCCCTGTAGCGCAATTGATTTTTAATACTGAATTCAAAGATGTATCTCTCATATTCTTTATGGGAATCCCCCAGTAGCTAGAAAAATAAATGTATACACAGACATAATTTCAATTAGCACTTGAAAACAAACAATTGTATACTTAGCAAATAAAATTAGCTTGCAATTTTATTACAGCATTCGCCGTAAGTCACGCTGTCATGTTGGTTAGATAGGCGCCCAGCGTGTGATGTTTAATTACTCTAATAAGCTTCAATTACACAAACTTATCAATGGCTATCAGTTTACCTTTTTAACATTTGGTGGCAGCTTAGGCCACTGTATTTTCTTTCGAACACATTCCTCAACCTCGTCTTCCATTTTTGTGGAGTGGAATAGCACTTGTCGGTACTACATTGGATCGTATTTTTTTGCGAATAGACTGTCCTTGAATAAAATCTACAAGATATTTTGATTTGATAAAGGAAAACTGAAATCTCTATTCGTTTCGATTGTGCGATTGCGATGGCGAATAACCATCGTTCTAAATGTAGTATTCGTATGACAATAATAGTTAATCAAAAAGCACAAATACAATTACAAGATATTTTGTAATCTTAAGAGAACATTGATGTAGGAAGGTCCTATCGGCCCTTAACATGATAGCGCACTTGGGAAATGTTCGTTTATTAATATAAACCATATCACAAGCAAATAGAGTCCTTTTTCCGTGAAACCCTACATAGAGGCAAGTTGAGGACACGTGAGCCTGCAACAAGGGAGCACATTGTCTCGCTCACTCCTCTTGTCATTCTTGCCAGCCTAAAAAAATCTTTACGTCAAAAAAAAAACATCGCTCAAGAAACTTACCTGAAAAATTCATACAATCATTTTATTTTAACGGTTTTGTGTCAAAGAATTAGAATCGCATTAATTTATTTGATTTTAATATACACTTAATTTAATAGACAACATATTCACTATCAAGTCTACTTTTTTTGTAATGGTAACCCCTTAAGTCGCCATAATCCTTACATTGACCATGAATTTTTGCATTATGGGACAGTATTAGGCGTAATCAATTACTATTGAAATTAATTACACGGTTACATTCGAGTAATTGTGATTCCTTGGTAATTCATTACCTAGGTTATCAAAATTACTGTAATAGTCTCCTGTGATTACATTTGTAATTTATTTCTTTGGAATCGGTATTATAAACCGCTGCTGTAAGCTTAATTCTTGAGTAATCAAATACTTAAGTAAAACTACTACAGACTAGACTACTTCAATCAAATGTCAAACCTTTTCAATGTGTCAATTTCGTTAACGTCACTAAAATAAAATCGTTTTTTTTTAATATAAAATACTTTAAACGGTAAAAATTGCGTATATTGAAAAACGGTTTTCTGTTTTCATAAGATCATAAGTAATCTGGTCATCAATTTCAGTAATTTGGAATTGACAATGATTCCTAATTACTAGTAATTGTAATATTTGTGTAGATGATAACAGATTCCTACGTGTGTAATTGTAATTCACCGTTGCACTTGATTCCATTATAAGGAATCTGACACATAATAGCGGATTACAAAGTAAAGTCAAGGAATCGTGTAATAGGGAATCGATTACAAAATGTCCAACTTTGTTGCGAGAACATCATTATTTACTATTATTACAGTTATTGAAAAAAATAAGAATATTAAAAATAAAATAAAAAATTCTGTGGCCAGAATATTTGCCCATACCTCTTTACAAAATCCCGTGGTCCCGTGTGGTATCGGGTTTAGAATAGCACTAAGCCACTAAATACATGGGTTTAGGTATTCTTTAGGCGACAGGCTAACAACCTGTCACTATTATGCTACCTCTTCCATCTGTTTTTAACCTTAAATAATGCTAGAAGTGGCTGCGAAGCGTGAAATAGTCATACGCATTGTTATGTCTATTTCACGTTTCGTGTGCTCTGCCTACCCCATCTGGGAACAGGCGTAATTATATGATTATATTATGTTTCATATAGTTTGTGATAGCCACGTTATTTGCCTACAATATTAACAGATAAGCCAACTACTTAAGATAAGGAAACTAAATTATGCTAAAAAAAGGCAAGGAATTGTGAAATTGGTCACGGTTTATACCCCCATGTATATGTATGTATGTGTGTATGTACCCCCATATAACAGAAGTTGACAATCGAATAAACAGAGAAATGGACGTTATGCATTAAACTACCGTGAGACTCACTCATGTTGAAAATTAGTGGACGGACGTTAAATAAATCGAGTTTAGATCCTAGATGAAGGGCTACGAATTAGTCCGAAACATGTCGAGCTAAACTCGTTTTATCTAACATGAGTTATCCGATAATTTTCAACAAAAGAAATGGACGACTAATTTTTAATAATTGGCGTATAATTGTTAAGCGCTTTGAATTTACTGATTGAAGTAAATAAGATTTATATGCTTGTAGATGATCAAATTTAACTTTTAAATGTGCATAAAAATACTCTAACCAACCCATCTGGGAATTTAAGCGTGATGTATGTAAGATTACGACATTGAATGTCCCATATTGCAAAAACTCATTGTCACCCCAATTAGAAAGGGACACGCGCATCTCTGCTTATGGTACTTGTCTTGGAACGGCCTTTAGTGGGGACCTCGCAGTCCTTATTTACTTGGTCCAAGTAAGAGAATGACTGAAAATTCAATCTATTTGTAGGAATTGGTTCGCAAAAAGCAAATACTTTTTTTGCACCATTCCGTTCATAATTCATAGTGAAATAAAGTATTTGAACGTGTCTTTGTCAAAGTGACGGCTAAAAATGTAGTTACCAAATTTGAAAATGAAATTAAATTAATCGATTGTCCATTCACAATATTTTTTTTAAATCGAAGAAGGATCGATCAAACTGTTTCCAATGCAATCCTTTTAGTAAGGATTTGTTATTTTTGAATCATTTTAACAAATGTGAAAGCACCTCAAGTTGTCTGTTTGTATGTTACTTTTTAAGGCTTCAACGGTCAGCGAGCAGTCCAGTGTAATGATACATTTTGTTGACTGATGTTGTTCAAAACACGTGCGGAAACCGCATTAGGGGAACGACTCCGTATAATTGTCACTTAATAAGCGAGAAGTAAAAACTGTGATCTGATTTGTACCCAAAACTTTAAAATCTTATTTTTTACTAAAATATTTCATTCGATAAAATTTGTTATAATAAATATCACTGGTCAATTTTTTACACCAATCACCTAGTCCCAAAGTAGGCAATTTAATGCCTGTGTTATGGGTACTAGACAACGGATAAACTTACTTATATACAGATAAACATCCAAGACTCGAAAGCAAACATTCGTATTCATCATACAAACATCTGCCCCGACCGGGGATCGAACCCGGGGATCGGGGATGGTGTTGGCATCATAATTAATTCATAAATTAGTGTGTTATTGAACTGAAAAAAAAAAATGAAAGACACAGTATCATATTAGAATTATTTTTGTTAGGCTTATTTTATGGGTCTAATACCAAAACATTATTCATAATTATTGTTCGGGTTAATATATAGTCAAACTAGATGATGGTGTATTAGTGAGGGTAGATCTAGATCTAAACCCTCTCCAAAATAAAAAACATTTTGTGTAGTATTAGAAGTCGATGCCCAAAACCAAGTAGTAAATATACAAGAAAAGTAACCCTTTTATACATCTCCCGATCATGCGATTAAAATAATTACGTATTTATGATGTTTTATCACTTCCTTTTTCATTATTAGGTATGCTTATTTATACTAAAGCTTAGAAAATATTATTTTCTAAATTATGCCTATAAATTTCAATGCTTTGGCTGAAATCAATTGTAAACGACTTTATTTAATCAAGTCTCATCACAAATTTTTTTTGGTTCTGACAGGTGCTAGATGTGCATGCACTGGTATAATCAATACATCAATGTGTGCGTACATTTAAACATACTTCGATTCTTTATTTATATTAATATCGAACCAAACCTTATTTTCAAAGACTATAAAAAATACTGAACTGATACGAATTTAAATAAATACATCATCAAAAGACGAATGGATACGATTGAGCATATCAGAGGCTGTCATACTGCGCCCGTAAACAGCAAATGCATCTTGATTACACATTCTAGTAAATCTTGCCGCGGCATATACTGCAACGCTTTGTGCCAACTGAACAGATTTTTCGTTGTCACAAAGATCATACTTCAAAGCCCATGTGTAGAAAGTCCCCAAAGCTCCTGCGAGTATATCTCCTTGTCCGCCTGCCCGACGCCCAGAACCTCCTTTGGACAGTGTCCAGTCAAAAGCTGCGATGCTGGAGTAATAATGGTCTTCACTACCTTTGTGCAAAACGCTTACGTGATCCCCCCAGTAAGTATACCAAGTACTGCTACTTGCGATCGTTGTGATAAATCGCTTAGCCTCTTGATTATTAGGAGTAAGAATTGCTCCTGGTAAGGGATAGTTTTTTATAATTGTCAAGTTCTTAGAAACCGCGTATAAGCCATCAGCATCAATAATAAGTGGTTTTTTCAATAACTTGCAAGCTTCTATAATGTCGTAGGTCATCTTCAAAGTTTCTTCTTCTCTTCCTAAACCTGGTCCAATAACAATGATATCCATTTTATGCAAAAGTGATGTCAATTTAGGTAAACTTTTTGAGTTTAAGTACGGATAAACGATTAGATCAGGACTATAAGATTTTATGACTGGTGCAGCATTTTCCGTAGTAAAAACATACACAAGATCAGCACCGATCTGAAATAAAAACACAAGGAAGTATTACAAACTTTTTCACATTTCAGTAAGTACCTAGTAATTTTTTTGGTATTTGATTTACTTGAAACATGAAATTTTATGATTTTAGCCAGAGGCATGTCTTTTTTAACAGGTTTCTCCCAGACAACTTTTGAGTAAATCTCAACCGGAAATATTTAACTAACATTCAGGGGCGTAGCTACCAAGGGGCTAGGCGGGGCAGTGCCCCGGGGCCCTCAAGCTCAGGGGGCCCTCAAACCGTTTCTATCGAATTTTAGGGGTTTGGGTGCCACCCATGCTAGCTACGCCACAATAATCAGTTTACATAGGTGTGGGGGCCCCATTTTTTTATTTGCCCCAGGGCCCTTGGTTACCTAGCTACGCCACTGCTAACATTACAATATCTAAGGTACCTAACTCGAATTTTCAATAACTTAATAAGGTAAATGTATTCATATCTACCTTCAGAGATGATAAAGCGGCGAAATAAGGAGCACCGGTATACTCTATGGATCCACCAATCACACACACTTTACCAGCTTCTCCTTTACTTTTTCCTTCTAATTCAGGTATAATAAGTTTCCCAAGATTCAATAGCTTTTCCTCGTTCAAATTATCTATTGTAGAGCACTCTTCTACAATGGAGCATTTTACATTCTGCATGGATATTATAAGAGAGATCCCAACGATCAGAAAACTTCTCCGAAGTATCTTCATTTTTGTAGTTAAATGTTTTGTCACTTGTGATACAAATAAAGCTTTTGATGGCAGTTATTTGGAACGAAACTTCTTAATGAGTTCCTACTTCCTGCGATTGCGTATGCAAATAAGAATGACCTCGAAGCTTGATTGTTGCCCGGTTACCAATAACATGAGAAAGGCCATGTCACAAAAATATTAAATTGATAACATTCAATGATCTTTCAAAAATCGATTCAATCGATTTTTCTTGGTTGATATGGCAACTCCAAAATCGGAATGCGCACCAATGGTAGTTACGGGAGTAATTATTCCACCAATGAAGTGCGAGAACACAGAAACCGTACACATACCTATAAATAAAAAGTTTATACACCCGTGGTCTTTAATGTCACTGTCAAGTGATAATAACAAAGTGTATGTTAATACTTATGCTCCATAAATTGCATTAAAATGGTCGATAAATACGAAACCGTGAAGCTATGTTATACAATACACAAGTACTCAAGTTACTCCGCCAATTACATACCAGAGTAAGTTATTTTCGTGGATAAGAAGCAAATTATTTCAAGACGAATTTCCGGCCCTCCTGTTACACTGCTCCGCTCTGCTATGAAATTAAATTAATTTGTTAACTTTTTCAGAAATATAATGGTAAACAATCCCTCCGATCAGCTGTCGCGGTGGTTCACGGACAGCAATACACCTTCACAATTTATAATGCTGAAGATAAAAGCGCCTGCCATCGTAGAAACTATTAAATTCGGCAAATATATCAAGGCTCACGTTAGTGATCTTAAGAAATTTCAAATTTTAGGAGGCACAGATGAGCACAACTTGTCGTTGCTGTTATCAGCGTAAGTGCAAAGCGCAGTGTTAGTTATCACCATGTGATCTAACCTGTTATTGTTTTTCTCTACTAAATAACATTTAATAGTAACATTGTTTACAAAGAAAAATTACAGAAATATACATATTAATAAAAATAACTAAATAAAACCTGTTATTGTTGTAATTGTATCAGCAGAGCTTTATCTAAGTTTAATTATTTTTTCACAGAGGATTGAAAAAAGACAGTTCTCCAGAAGTGTTTAGACTTAGACACAGAACTACGGAAGGTCTGTATCTGCCGGTGCAGTACCTGAAAATAGTTCCATTGCAATCATGGGGGCCGGCATATAACTATACCATGTGGTATGTGGAGCTTCAGGGCAAAACAAATGAAGATCTGATGGCCAGTGTACTGGACACTATTGAATTGGTGAGTTTTAATTGTACAGTTAAATTTTATGCTGGCACTTTCATTTTTCAAATATTTGCCAGATGTGGCCCAATGACACTTAAATTACCAAGATTACACTGTGAAAATGAGGTATGAGGTATTCTCACTTTCTCTTAATTCTATAGATAGGCTGTCTTTAGTGTTATGTTATTGACACTTATCTCATGGAATAGCAGCACAAGCTGTAAACATAAGACTAATAATTAAATTATAGTATTAAACATACATATATTTAAACTATAATAAGCTTACTCTTATAAATTGATTGGAACAGCTAGGTATTATTTGAAACTAATGTGACACTGATGTTTCTGCCATGGTCATCATAATTCAAGAAAAACATTGTTAGGTAAATCAAATCAAATCAACTCACATTTGCCTACTGCTGAGCTATGGTACTAATGTGTCACAAACATATAAAAACCTTGAATGCCCATACCTCGCACTTAAAGTACATGTTCACATAACTGATGAGTATCAGGTACTAAGAACCATAATGACCTACTCAAATATGCCTGTTTATAAAAATTATCTTTTCACCTAAAGTTTAGGTCCCAAATGAATGAGTGCTACACCTAAATGAAAAACTGAAACTTTAGCTTAGCTGTCAGTAATCCGCAGACCGCGGACTATTTGCTGCTCGCTGTTTGCCTCTTTGATTATTATATTTACTATACTCATTGTTCCAATATCTTTTATCCTATACTGTCAAAATCATTCTCAAGTTTGTCAGGTTTCTACGAAATTTGCCCATCTGTGGCCCTTCTCTGAAAAACGTTGCCACTCACTGCTTTAGGTTGCCATTCTGTTTGCTTAAACTTTTCGGCTCCTCTCACACACCATGTAGAGGTTTGATGATCTCAAATTTGGCAGTAATTGCATTTTTCACTGAAGTGATTATAAATCTCTTGTAAACAGTGTTTGTTATCTGCTTTTATCTGGGATGTGTCTGACTCGAAAAATACCTTGTCATGTGTGAATAGTTTGTTTATAAGTTACAAGTCAAAAGATAGATTTTTATACTACTTATTGTCTTTCATAGGTCAATGATAGGTTAAATAACAAGTTTTGTAGTATGAACTTATTGTTGTTTAGTAATAACACTTTCACAATGAATGTGTGAGATTAAGTTAAAACATATGATAGTACGTCGTATTTTATAGTCATGCACAATATTAAAATTATCTTCGTTTGGTTTCAGTAGAGACAGAAATAGAATGACTAGGTAAATGAAAGGTGAATTGCGATTTACGATTTATTAAAAAAAACTACCTACTAGAGCTTTTTCAAATCAATTTCCGGTGGAAGTTTACAAAGTAATGTTCATTATATGTTTAATTTAGATTTACCATGCCCTTATCTCAGAAGTTAGAGGATGGACACACATTTTTCCGCTTTGGAAGTGTCTCTCGCGCAAACTATTCAGATGAGAAAAAAAAAGTTAGAAACCTCAATATCATTTTTGAAGACCTACTACCATACTATACGTAGATGTATTTTCAGTGCGACCCTAAATTCGCTCATTAAGCCTATGTAAATTGTCCCATTATATTTATTTACACTTGTTTAATTCAGAGCTTCTCAAACTTTTTTCTCATAGACCCCTTTCAAAATTTTATCAGTTTTGGTGGACACCCTGCTGCTACATTTGTACCTAATTCCTAACAGCAATTTTTACCAACTCCAGCGTGGACTCTTGTCGTGTCTCCCATGGACCAATGGCGATCCACCTGGACCGCTTTGGGAATCATTTCTTTTAATGGGTTCACGTCTTTTCTGCCTACACAGCGTGACATTTACCGTTAAAATGTTACCCGTTAAAAATCCCTTTAATAATTTACACCTCAAACAGCGTAAGGAGGAAGAGGCAGTGCGTTTGCTGCTAAAGCACCTGCGCCGGCGCCGGTACAAGGACGCGTTCGAGGCGCTCTCGCGCGAGAGCGGCGTCAAGCTGGAGGGGGACCTGCAGGCGCGGCTGTGGCACGCGCTCGTCGAGAACGGGGACTACCAGTTGTCCGAGGAACTGCTGGACGAGGCGGTGGCCGGTGAGTGCTTGCAGGAAAGCCTTAGCCTTAGCTTGACCCATCAGAAACCATTTACAGTAAATGTCAAACAATGTGACAAAGGGAATGGCGATGAAAATGCATTATTTTTTTGTAGAAGGCGAATTCGACTGGTACATGTCCTGGCAGCCGTACCAGCCGGAGTGGCGCGAGATGTCGGGCTGCTCGCCGCAGGTGGAGGAGCGGCTGAGCTGCGGGGACGCCGCGCCCGCGCCGCGCGGCGCCGCCGACCTGTGCTGCGCCGACCGCGAGCCGCTCGCGCTCGCCCCGGTCAGTGCCCACTGCTGGCAGAGCTGGGTGCTCGGCGGGACCTAACTATACTCATCCAAATTGCAAAACTAAATCTTTTAGGTTTTAGGTCTTGATGCAGAAACAGGTTGAACGTGATACAACCTTTCGTTTTTTGCTGTCGGGTTTGCATACGCTTAATTAAAAAATATGCTAGAAGTGGCCACAAAACGTGAAATAGTTTGGGGAATACAGGCGTGATTGTATAATGATGATGCGCTTAATTGGCGTTGATGGCATTGTAGTTTTACCGGGACATAGCCATAGCTTCGGATGAGAATTAAACCACTTTGTCAGTCGGTTATAATCTAATTTAATTAACAAAAACCTGTAGCCTATATACATAATGTTAATCTTAAAACTAAGACCATCTATCATGCGTTCATCTTACAAATTAACTTATCGGTACGCATGACATAAACGCTAAAAATATAGCGTCCGCCACATAACTGCCCCTTAACAAAAAAAAATACATAATAATACCACCAGCTTATTAGTCACGTAACCCTTTTAACTACGTGTGATACTTAATGGGTTTTGACGTCGTAGTTACTAGTTTTCGGGAGGTTTGGGTCCTGTAACTCCTCCCTGCCCTGGTATAGAATTTTCTGAAGTCGTTAGGATGCTTCAGAGAATTCTTCTGAAAAATTGTCTTACTCTAGGAAACTGATACATAACAAATGATGCTACTATAATCATAACTATATTTATATAATACTAATATCCACATAAATATATATTCTTACACAAGACACGAAAGGTTAAATTTTTTTCACTGTAGTCATCGGGATTTGGCACGTTTTAACATTTCTTTCACATCACTGAACTCGACGCCCCGAAGACCTAGCGACGTGTTGTTGTTAGCTTCTCTCAGCTCCATAGTCTTCTGGTAGCTGGAATATTCATTGGCGCCGCGTTTGTTTATGCGCCTACGATGGTAATGTTTCCCGTGCCAATCTTGTTTCCGCATAACCTCGTTCCAGTGTTCGGTGACTATGGTGTCTCCGGTTGAGGATTATCATTATTAACAAAAAAACAATCAAAAATAACAAAACCCGTTTTAAATTATCTGGTTGAAATTACCGTGTATTGTATTGACATAACCATCCCCAATTAAGCAGCTGTGACGATCGACTATCGAATCGACTCTTCTGTAACGTACGTCTTATGGTAACGAAGAACACTATTGAAATTGTGACTAAGGTCCTTCAAGTTGAGTATCTTTTCGAGCAGCACCCCTTTCATCTGATCCGATTCTTGCCTCAGAGCGGGGATGTTATTATAATTTATTTGATCTTTTGAACTTTGGATGCCCATCGTTGGTGTTGCACGAAACGCGGTGACACAGATGTAAGAGACATCACAGTTGACATATACTCAATCCCCTTGAAACGCACAAGATGCCCAGACTTCATGACGTGCGTGCGTGAAGCTGCTGACTCGCTGTTGGTTGACATTCTCGACGTTCGAATGTTTCGTTTCCAGCTTTTCTTGCCATTAATGACGCCTTAAGCGTCCTGTGATGTCTTTCAACTTTCGAATTGGCTTGCGGATGGTGAGCGGTCGTCTTTATTCCCAGTATCCTAATTGTTTTAAACTACTGAATGTTTCGGAATAAACTGCCGGCTTTGGTCGGTTGTTGTTCGCACCGGACCACCAAAAAATCTTACTCAAATCGTCCACGAGTCATATTTAGTTGACTACTGGTTTATTCGCCCGCTTCGTATTACATTTATGTCGAGTTGCATTAGCGCTAGCTGCGCAGTGACGCCAGCTAAACAATTGCAACATCGCCACTTTTGCTGCCTTGGCCAACTGCTGACACGTCCGATGTCCTCATGTTTTCAAATTCTGTCAGCAATTTTGCACTCTTTCTCGATTGAAGTTATCTATCATAGATTGATTATTTAACAGAGTGTATTCTTTGACGGATTTTAAATTTTTCATTCAATATAGTTTGCAAAAACTCAATAAGAGGAATTCATTAGGTACCCTTTTTTTAATATTGTCAATTTACTCCTTATAATGGGCTATTTAACCCCATTTTTGCTTTACTCGTATTTTTGTAACACGTTGTATACATTAAGGTAAAATCAGATCAGGAGCTTTTAAGATATCGAAGTTTGAATGAAAGCGTCAGGCGCTTTTAAAATCGACTAGGCTATTCAAAGATTCTATTGATCTATTTCAAAGATTCACGGATTTTGAAAAGACACCGTCTTAATGGATTACAATAAGGACTTCCCAAACATTCTCTGATCATGATGCCCTAAGGCGTCACGACGCACCGTTTGGAAAGCTTTGAATTAAATGATAATGCGATAAAGATTTGGCATTATACCATCTGAAACAACTGCCCTGTGTGTAAGAGGCGACTAAGGAAATAGGTTTAAACATTTTTCAGGCGACGGGCTAGAAACCTGTCACTATTATACTACCTTTACCATCTGTTTGCAAGCCTAAAACTATGCTAGAAGTGACTGTGAAGCGTGGAAATAGTCATAGTCATGTTTTGTCTACGTCACGTTCCGTGTGCTTTGCCTACCCCATTTGGGAACAAAGGCGTGATTGTATGTTGTTGTAAGTATGTAACTGCAAATGTGAACAGTGTTTTCACGCAAGTTTAGCTGACATTATTGTGTTGTGGCAGGATGCGAGCACGGAGGGCGAACCCGAGCCTTCTGCGAGCTGCTGCAGCCGGCCCGGCCCGCGCGGCGGGCACCAGCTGGTCGTTGACCCCGCCACTGGTGAGTAAGAGGGGTTCAGTACATAAACTAGAAACTAAAGGCCGGTCGCGGAACACAGAGGAATTCGACCGTTAACCGCTGCTATCATATTATCATCGGTAATATTGCCCTCACGCTCGCACAGTGCGACGTACGTGCTCAAGTGCGGGCTTGAGGGCAATATTACTGCGCGCGTGCGACAGAGATAGGTACAAAAGCCACCAAAAAACAGCAAGTTAAGGAGCAAAGGTTAATCAATAGTACTTTTCCAACAGGCACTTTATACCTGTTCGGCGGCTGGAACGGATCGGAAGATCTGGACGACTTGTGGTCGTACGACACCACGGCGGAACGCTGGTCCCTGCTCTGCCTGCACAGCGGCGCCGTTGGTGGCCCCTCGCCGCGCTCCTGCCACAAGATGGTGCTCGACCCCACGCGCCGCCAGCTGTACACGCTCGGGCGCTACCTC